>JBBPBX010014877.1:15687-50271 GCA_038048925.1 Garcialebias charrua | reverse complement strand
ACGCTAACTGTGTCTGCCGGTTGGTTGTGGGTTACTAATGGAAATCCTTAGAAAACCCAGCTGTTTCAAGCCAAATTAACGTGGCCGGAGGATTTTATTGTGCGTTTTGTGTCGACCATTCGACGGCGAGTCGTTAGTTTTATGTATTTGGGTTACTTTCATGTATAAATGCCGTGGCGACACACCCGTGTATTTGAGATTTAAACGTGGTTTTAGGGATTAAAAGATCATTCTATTTTTTGTTAATTTCGTGGCCGAATAGAATATATGTACGTAAAGTATTAAATAAATCCTTTGATTTTTGTAATTTCATCCTTTTAGGATCATTTTTGTTACATTTGGCAGTGTAGTGCAAATATTGATAACGCTGCCGGCTATATATAAATATATATATATATATATATATATATATATATATATATATATATATAATATATATATAAATATATATATATATATAATATAGAAATATATAAATAGCGGATTGGATTAGCTTCCCCTAATTTTCATAAGACATTTGTGCTTTTGAAATTGTGGACCTAAAAAAATTAATAAGCGTTTTAGAAATTGTGGAACTAATTTTTTAATTAGCGGTGCCCAGCTGTGCAAAATACTGTATTTTAATTTAATATACCGTATTTGTTATCACTTAAGTAAATTGGACTCTGTGACTGTAATAAAGTCAGCCAACCATAAAGAGGTTGTGGGTACGGGCGGTAATGTGACCTGGCCCCCACTGGGGGGAGCTGTCGCTGTGACGGAAAATCCTGCGGTCGACGACAGAATGACGTCACGTGAGACGTTGGAAGCGGAAGCTGGAACATAAAGTTGAGGCCGCGGGATGTTCAGATGACGGTGAAGTTGTTGTCAGACGAGTGCTGAGGAGGAAAGGAGTTGAAGAGTCTTAATTCATCGTCCGAACGGCTGAAAGGGATTTCGTGGAAAGCCGACGACGGTTCATGGAGCGAGAAGCTGGCGTGTTGAAATGAAACTGGAAGAGGAACGCCGAGAAGCGGCCATACAGAGATCCGGTGAGTGACGCTGAGGACCGGGGAAACGAGCATGAAGACTGACGCCCCGAACAGGTCGACGACCACGAGAATGAAAAATAGATGCGGGGGGCAGATAGACTTCGGATGAGTGAGAAACCGGAGATGAAATAGTGTGAGACGGAGTATGAGGATTAAAAATACTTATCTGAGTCGTTTGGAGCCTGGAGCCCGACTGGTAACAGAAGGAGGGGACTCGTCAATGGCGGATGGAACGTCAGAGAGATCCTCTGAATCAGAGGGGTGGAGGCCGATTTGATGAAGCGTCGTCCATGGTGAGTAGAAACGCCGATCGACGAAACGTAACACACAGAGAACGGCTCGCAAGCGGGGAATATATAGGCTACTTGGATAATTGAAGGTGTGGTTTGAGGTGTGGTCCTGCTCCCGAACCTAAGTTAACATGTTAACTCCATATTTTCCTAACAGAGCACTTCATTCTCAGACTGCAGGTTTACTTGTGGTTCCTAGAGTTTACAAAAGCAGAATGGGAGGAAGATCTTCCAGTTATCAGGCTCCTCTCTTATGTAACCAACTTCCAGTTTCTGTCTGTGAGGCTGACACATTGTCCAGTTTTAAGACTCAGCTTAAGATTTTCCTTTTTGATATATCCTATACAGGTAGTCCACGACTTATGACAGAGATCCGTTCCTCAGCTGCGTCGTAACTCAAATTTTGTTGTAAGTCGGAAAATGCGTCCAAACTGCACCTTATATGTACAAGACTGTATTTTACCAAGCACTTAGCCTATCCTAACACAGTACCCTATATAATTATCAAAAAACACATACATTTGGAGCCATAATGAAGGAAAAAAAGAGTTATTTTCCTACTGGGAGCTGGTGGAGTCTTCATCCATCTGTTAGCATGTTAGCTCGTTGCTCAGCTGTAGCCTCTCTGCCTCATAAACATCCGGTCCAAACAAAGGTCTCCTGTACTTTTCCACGTGCGGTCTAGAGTTTTACAGTAAGGTCTGTTAGCATATTAGCCCCTCCTAACCTCCTCGGCCTCCGTCTGCCTGTAAACAATGAGGTCTCCTGTAATTTTCAGCTGTAATCCTCCGCCCTGTAATTTTCTATTGTTGTGGCTGCTAAGGTACACACTCCCCCCTCCCTACTGTAAATTTCCGCTGTCCTCCGCTGAGTTTCGGTACCGTATTTTTTGGTGTAAAGGCGCATAAACCGCGTTAACTCGAAACAATGCTTTTCAACGGGAGGGCGCTCGTAACCGTGAAACGTCGTAAGTCGAGGCCGTCGTAAGTCGAGGACTATCTGTAATTAGGGTTGGCTTGTTATGCTGCTATAGGCTTAGACTTCTGGAGGACAAAATTGACTTGGGACCCGAAGGACGCGGGTTCGCGTCCCGGCCACTACACATCTTGGGGTGTCTATGAGTGCACACCTATTTCTCCAGCTCCCTGAGCGCCTTCTATGGCTGCTCACTGCACCGCCTGGTAGGTGGTTGGGTTAAATGCAGAGACGAATTTCGTCTGTGTATGGGAAACATACGCAGATGACAAGATTAGACAATTATTATTATTATTATTATATAAATAAACTGAACTGAACTGAATTGAACAGTCAGACTGCAGTCACATTCATGTGTTGGTGGACTTGCTGGAAAAACAGTTGAATCCCCAGAAACTCTGCAGACTTCAATGAGTCGGGATGCTGATTCAGGTTAATAACCCAACGGAAAAGCTGCAGACTCAAATAAGTTCAATAAAGACACAGTTTTATTTATTTATTATATTTTGCTCTCTGTGTCTGTACATTTTATATTTTTGCACCGTTTATTTTGTTCCATTATTTCTGGGCTGTTTGTTCATTTATTGGTGTGTTGAATTGTGAGATAAACATCTCTGAACAATGCAATTGTGGATCCTTAACATCCACCACCACAGCCTTTTCTGCAACAGACACGGGCCAATTGACTCAAGTGAACCAGATCATATACAAATTGCAAATCCATCACCGAGCCACAAGACAAACAACCATTCACTCTCACTCACACTTAGGGACAATTTAGAGTTAACAGTGCGCCAAACAAACAAATCCAATAAGTTGTGTTTTAAAAACCTAAAATCATCCTCATCCAGTATGTTACTGATATCAACTAACAGTTACGTTCACAGTGTTAATTGAGAAGCTAACAAGTTATTTTTGTCACATAATTACTGCCTGGGTGAGCATCTGTCACAAGTTGTTACGACAATTTATAAAAATTTCTAAGATCATCACAGAGATGACATTAAGATGATAAAACAACTAAATGGTTCAAAATTAGTCAACGTTTATTAAATTATTTCTCTTGTTTTGCTCAAAAGCTTTTGCTTTTCCCACTTTTTTGTTGTTAAAACCACGACAACTCAATTAGGTCCTGTCAGATAGCTCACATCCTGGCGTAGTTATCTCTCTCGTTACACTCATCTCATGCCTCATACTGTCACCTTATGGCTTTAAACAAAATAGTCTCACTGCTATGAAAGGGAGAATTGAGAATTGTGATGTGTGTCAAAATCTGAATAATCAACATCTTTATGGATTTTCTTTTGTTCCATGTCCCACTGAGATGAATTTCACATTCAGAAAGCCACAACCAAACACTTCAAAGTGATTGCTCAGTGGGAAAACTCTCCTCGTTGTGGCAGTTTTACTTTTTAGATGATTTATTTTAATAATAGAAACAAACTGATACTAAAAAACAAAATGGACTGACAAAAAAAAAATTGCTTGAAATCTGTTATTACATTCATCAAAATTGATTAACGTGTAACAGAAGCAATGATACAAAAAGAGCAAAATGTGACATTGAATGCATCTAATGATTTAAACAATTTCTTGAAGAGATGATCATTACCTGATATTTTGCTAGTAGACAGTTGATTGCATAAAATAGTGCTGCATTTAAAAGCAAAGATGTCATGTGATGTGTTCCCACTAACAGTGTGGATTTCTTCTGGGACATTTAAGCAGCAAACCACCGTTACCCTTGTAGTGTCACTTAGGGGTCATGTCAGTCAGTCAATCAGTCAGTCAGACAGAAAGATAGAAACTTTTTTTTTAATTCCAGGGAAAATTTTGAGCCATCCAAAGTCAAAGTCAACTTTATTGTCAGAACTGCAATATGTACAGGACATACACAGGATTGAAATTGCGTTCCTCTCAGTCCCTCGGTGCAACAGTAACCATTTAAACACTAAAACACTGAAACATTTAATAAACATAAGCATAAAATAGTAAAAGTGTAACACTGTCCTGAGTTTTTGCATAGTAGTATAAAAATATGAAAAATCCAGTAGCCTTTTCTAAATAAACAGAAATAAAAAGAAAAAAAAAAACGTATGAAACAATCAAAAAAGAAGCAGAATACACAAATTTGGAAAAAGACAATATGCACATGCACAAGGTGGTACGGAGTACTACATTCATGATTAACCTACCATGATTAACCTACCATTATACATTTGTATATAAATACATATACAGTGAGGAAAATAAGTATTTGAACACCCTGCGACTTTGCAAGTTCTCCCACTTAGAAATCATGGAGGGGTCTGTAATTTTCATCTAAGGTGCATGTCCACTGTGAGAGACTTAATATTAAAAAATAAAAATCCAGAAATCACAAAGTAGTAGTTGTTTAATAATTGATTTGTGTGTTGCTGCTGCAAATAAGTATTTGAACACCTGTGAAAATCAATGTTAATATTTGGTACAGTAGCCTTTGTTTGCAGTTACAGAGGTCAAAGGTTTCCTGTAGTTCCTCACCAGGTGTGCACACTGCAGCAGCAGAGATTTTGGTCAATTCCTCCACACAGATCTTTTCTAGATCAGCCAGGTTTCTGGGCTGTCTCTGAGAAACACTGAGTTTGAGCTCCCTCCAAATATTTTCTATAGAGTTTAGGTCTGGAGACTGGTTAGACCACTCCAGAACCTTGATCTGCTTCTTACGGAGCCACTCCTTGGTTCTCCTGGCTGTGTGCTTCAGGTCATTGTCATGTTGGAAGACTCAGCCACGACCCATCTTCAATGCTCTAACTGAGGGAAGGAGGTTGCTCCCCAAAATCTCACAACACATGACCCCGGTAATCCTCTCCTTAATACAGTGCAGTCGTCCTGTCCCCTGTGCAGAAAAAATCCCCAAAAGCATGATGCTTCCACCCCCATGCTTCATAGTAGGGATGATGTTCTTGGGATGGTACTTATCATTATTCGTCCTCCAAACACAGCGAGTGGAATTAAGACCAAAAGTTCTATTTTGGTCTCATCGGACCATGTAACTTTCTCCCATGACTTCTCTGGATCATCCAAATGGTCATGGGCAAACTTAAGACGGGCCTGGATGTGTGCTGATTTAAGCAGGAGAACCTTCAGTGATATACATGATTTTAAACTATGACGTCTTAGTGCATTACCCACAGTAACCATGGAAACAGTAGTGCCAGCTATCTTCAGGTCATTGACCAGCTCCTCCCGTAGTTCTGGGCTGATTCCTCACCTTTCTTAGGATCACTGATACACCATCTTGCATAAAGCCCCAGTCCGAGGGAGATTAACAGTCACGTTTAGCTTCTTCCATTTTCTAACAATTGCTCCAACAGTTTATGTTTTTTCACCAAGCTGCTTGGCAATTGCCCTGTAGCTCTTTCCAGCCTTGTGGAGGTCTACAATTTTGTCTCTGGCGTATTTGGACAGCTCTTTGGTCTTATCCATGTTAATAGTTGTAGTCTTACTGATTGTGTGGGGTGGACAGGTGTTTTCATGCAGTTAACGGCCTCAAACAGGTGCTTCTAATTTAAAATAATAAGTGGAGTGGAGGTGGACTAACAGGTCTTTGAGGGCCAGAATTGTTGCTGATTGGCAGGTGTTCAAATACTTATTTGCAGCAATAACACACAAATAAATTATTTAAAAAAACAAACATACATTGTGATTTCTGCATACATTTTTTTTTTGGATTTTGTCTCTCACAGTGGACATGCACCTAAGATGAAAATTTCAGACCCCTCCATTATTTCTAAGTGGGACAACTTGCAAAGTCACAGGGTGTTCAAATACTCATTTCCCTCACTGTACATCTGGTCCGATCAGGGTGGATGTGCTTCACCTTTCCCATCCACATTTTGATATTGTTGGACTGAAGAGTCGAACTGGCAACCTTCTGATCACAGGCCAACCTTCTCTAAACTCTATCCCACCACTCCCATATCCTACATATGGAAATACCCAGAGAAATTAAAATAAACACATCTTGAACCTTTACTCTTGAAACAAACGTTTCCCCGGAGTGGCCAGGCTCAGCCTCAGAGATTAGATGAAGAGTTTTGTCATCTGTGAAAAATGAGTTGAGCTGCTACTCCTCCCATTCAAAAAGTCAGTTGAGGTGGTATGGACATCTGATAGAGATGTCTATCGGATGCTTCCCGCTGGACGTTTTCTGGGCATATCCCACATGAAGGAGACTTTGGAGCTGACCCAGAACCTTCAAGAGGGATTATGTATCTTCTCTAGCTTTAGATCAATTCAGGAGCAGCTGGTGTGTGTCACTGAGGAACAGGGATATCGGAACGCATTGCCTTTTGTGACTCAACTACAGATAAGTGGCAGATGATGAATAGATGTCAAGCACCGCGTTGCTCTGAAAGTTTTGTTGGGAACAGCGACATCGATCTCGAAAGTTTGCTCAATGACTGTCAAATTAGCTGATACAAGTATTTTTGTTTGACTAGGACACTAAGTTGCATTTTTATGTTGTTCAAAAACTGTTTTACCTCGTTCATTTAAAGAAATGTGAAAAAGGAAAAACAAAGACCGGGTCTTGAACACATTGAAGTTTATGACGGTTCCTCTTGAGATAAGAATCCCAGTTGACTTTCAGACAAATACACACATGTTGGAAGCCTTTTTTTTTATAGCAGCAGCTCACTTCCTTGTGAAAATTCTCAGAGCTTCTGGATTGAATGCAACGTTCATAAACCGTTTTATTGGGCAGCAGATGTTCTGTGAGTGAGAAAACCTTACAGAGGAATCTAAAAAAGCTAAGTCTGGTCCTCTGGACATTCAAAAAACAAAACAAAACAAAGCAAAAAAACTGTAGAAACGTTTCGTCTTCCGTCCGAAAGACTTCCTCAGTCTGACGTGCTGGGTTCAGCTCAGTCTTATAAATAGCACCCTCTCACAGTGTTACACAACCAGTTTGGCTGATGACAGCCGAAACCAGCTGCTCACATGATCAAGGAGGACCATCAGCCTAACGATGGATCGTTAGCACCCTGATGGTTGTTTGCTATTCACAGAGGGCTGAGTGATACTAGCAATAACAGTGTTGTAAGAGGGGGACAGTTGAACCCGGAGGCCTCCACCCTTGTATAATGATGGACGGTTTCTTTTCACAAAGATGGCCTGCTTTACTCCTCTCTCAAACCATCATTCCTCTCTACAGAGGAAGTTTCTGACAGCTCATTTTGCTCTTCATCCTCACTCAGCAGCTTGACACGATTGACTAAAAAGTCATCCCATTTCAATGATAAAATGAGGTAAATAAAGTTTTGCATCCTCACTTTGTGTGATTTCATTTTGTTGTGAATTGTTTGAACTAAATGCCATGCCAGCTATGCCAACAAACTCGATAAGCTCGTCAAGAGAGCTGGCTCAGTTCTGGGAGTGGACCTGCAGTCTCTGACAGAGGTGTCTGAGCAGAGGATGCTGAGGAAACTGCTCCAGATGCTGAACAACACGTCAAATCCCATGCACGAGCATGACACACTGGACTCTTACCGCAGCACCTTCAGTCATAGACTGAGCCCACCAAGGAGCTCCACAGGACACCACAGGAAGTCCTTCCTCCCTGTGGCTATCAAACTTTTTAACTCCTGCAGCATACTTGCTATAACTGTGTCTCGTGTTTTCTTGATGAAGCCTTTTAGTCTTTTTATGTATTCCGCTGTGCCCTTTTAGTTTATTCATGCATATTTTTTCTCCTACACATCAATTTAGTTAAGTTTTGATTAGCTTTTTGATTTTAATATCGACTTATCATTCTTTTTTGTCTTGTCATTTTGAAGCATACCTGTTTTTTGTGTGTAATTTCTGTGTCCTTTTAATTTTCCCTATACAGTACCGGTATTTCCATTTTTTTCATTCAACCTTTATTTAGGCAGGTTAATCCCATTGAGCCTCGAGGAATCATTTAAATAAAATAAATAAATAAATGTCACATTTCTGTCATCTGTGTATGTTTCCCATACAAGACGAAATTTGTCTCTGCATTTAACCCAACCACCACCAGGTGGTGCAGTGAGCAGCCATAGAAAGCGCCCGGGGAGCTGGGGAAATAGGTGTGCACTCATAGACACCCAAAGATGTGTAGTGGCCGGGGCCGGGGTTTGAACCTGTGTCCTTCGGGTCCCAGATCGGCAGCCCTGCCTCTACACCATCTTGGCCCCATGGTTTCAACAAAGAATGATGATAACAGCAACAACAATAGACAATCATAAGAGAGACATACAGATTATTACAGATAGATTTAAGGCATTTGTCTTTGGACTAAATATTGGGACTAAATAAATAGCAATTTCCATCAGATTTTTCTGTTTGCCTCTTTTTTTGTATGTCCTTTTACCCGTTGTGCCTCTTCAACTATGATTCAACTCACTTTTACCTTTAACATTTTTTGACAAAGTCTTTCAGCAGCCTGCATCAACACTAGCAGAAAACCCAATTTTCCAAGTTCATATACAGTATAAAGGCTGAATGAATATATTTTTATCAGTAATTTTCCACAGCGATACTAGTACAGAGTGTTTTCCAGATATAGCAAGTGCATTTCTTAGTTGTATGAAACCTAACACTGCAGAGCTCATTGAGGCAACACAGGGTTTAGTTTTCTGCCTACAGATACTTTGACATGTTCACCAATTAAAACAGATCAAAGCACCGATCTTCAAATGGCTCTGCCTCCTGAGACACACATTCCTCCAGATGTCATCGAAAATTGCAAGTGTTTAGGCAGAAACTAAAGTGTTGGCAGGTTTAAGTGGTTATCTGATCATTACTTTCATTAAAATTAGGAGGAGGAAACAAAATTAACTTAAGCTGTACGAGTCAGGTACAACTGTCATCCACTGAGACATGATGCAACTCTATAGTACGTGATACCCATGTTAAAATAAACAGGGAGACAACATGTCCAATATTAGTTCTGTCTATTTCCAAAATCATTTAAAACACTCTGTTTGTAAGGAGAAGCTCAGTCATCCGGGAGGGACTTGGAGTAGAGTCGCTGCTTCTCCACATCGAGAGGAGCCAGTTGAGGTGGCTTGGGCATCTGGTTAGGATGCCTCCTGGACGCCTCCCTGGTGAGGTGTTCCGGGCATGTCCCACCGGGAGGAGACCCAGAGGAAGACCCAGGATACGCTGGAGGGACTATGTTTCTCGGCTGGCCTGGGAACGCCTTGGGATTCCCCCAGAGGAGCTGCTCCAAGTGGCTGGGGAGAGGGAAGTCTGGGCCTCCCTACTTAAGGCTGAGTTAGACTTGCGCTTTGGTCCGCAGGCTGGAGCGCGCGCGCTGCACGTGCACTGTGCCGTGAAGCGAAATGCGTTTACAGTGTCGCCTCTGTGTTTGTAGTTGTCGCACGGCGGCGCATGGCAAAGTGCTGTTCTTTTACGGACCAGCAGGAGGCAGTACCCTCTAAAATCTGTGCATATGTTGCAAAGTCAAAGTCAAAGTCAAAGTCAACTTTATTGTCAGATCTGCAATATGTACTGTACAGGACATACACAGGACCGAAATTGCGTTTCTCTCAGTCCCTCGGTGCAACAGTAAACATCTAAACATTGAAACACTGAAACATATAATAATAGACATAAGCATAAAATAGTAAAACTAACACTGTCCTGAGTTTTTGCATAGTGGTATAAGAGTATGAAAATTTACACCGACTCTAAAACTAAAACTAAAACATTAAACATTTAATGAACATAATATTGTCCTGAGTTTTTGCATACTAGTATAAAAAAAGAGTATAAAAAGTATAACTAAAATAAACTAAAGGTTTCTAGCATTGACATTTGCAAAGTGGCAAAGCAGCGTATGAGTTAATGTACACAGTACATGCACGAGGTAGTAGTTGATGTTGTTATAGAGGCAAAAAGTGGCATATGCAGTAAGGCACATTGGGCATCCTAAACAAGACCGGTCAGAGCACACTGTATATGTATCAGCAGCGGTGCAGATATTAGAGTAGTGTAAATGTAAACAGTAGCAATTAAATATAAGCAGTAGTAATAAAAGTAAACAGTATTAATAAATGTAAACAGAGAATGTAAACAGTACCATGACTATAGGCAGCGATGCAATACAAACATCAGTGCAAGTATGAGAAGTAGTGCAAACTGTATGAGCACATGACCGAGAGTTTAGTGAATAACCCGTCTGATGACACAGAGTCCAGTGCCAAAATCTTTGTGTTGTGTGGTAATGTGTGAGAAAGTTTTAGTGTTAAGGCAGTTCAAATGGGAGAGGGGGCAGAGCAGGCAGAGTGTTTAGCATCCTGACTGCCTGATGAACAGAGCTGTCTCTCAGTCTGCTGGTTCGAGCCTGGAGACTCCTCAGTCTCCTCCCTGATGGCAGCAGTCTGAAGCAGCTGTGTAGTGGGTGTGTGGGATCACCTGCCATGCAGAGGGCTTTCCGAGTGAGGCGTTTGCTGTGTAAGTCCTGCAGTGAGGGAAAGGAGGTGCCCACGATCTTCTCAGCTGCTCTCACAATGCGCTGGAGGCTCTTGCGGCTGGATGCAGTACATGCACCAAACCACACAGTGATGCAGCTGGTCAGGACACTTTCTATGGCACCTCTGTAGAAGGTGCTCATGATGGGGGTTGAAGCTCCAGCCCTTTTCAGCTTGCGGAGAAAGTAGAGACGCTGGTGAGCCTTCTTTGCCAGTGATGCAGTGTTCCTGCTCCAGGACAGGTCCTCTGAGACGTGCACTCCCAGGAACTTGGTGCTGTCTACTCTCTCCACTGCGGTGCTGTTGATGGTCAGAGGGGCATGTTGGGCATCCCTCTTCCTGAAGTCCACAACAATCTCCTTTGTCTTCTCCACGTTGAGAGTAAAGGTGTACAAGAAAGGTGTAGAAGAAGAAATCTACCGTAGAAGAAGAACTGTTTGAAATCACACAACAAAAACAAATAGCTTTCCGCTCGCGTGCTGAACTGTTGTCTTTATTTGCGGCTTTTAATGCATGGAGTCAGCGGAGGAGAAAGCGATCACGTGACTTTTGGCGAAAAAACAAAAGAAAAGTCCGACTCCAGATCAGGAACGAAGGAGAATTTAATACATTTTGTGTCACAAAACATTCCTCCATGCGTCGCGACTCCGTCTCCACGACCACAGCGGCGCAAACAGCTGCAGGCTCCGGCGTGAAGAGGGTGAAGGCTGTCGGTGAGGACCTGTCAATCAAATCGTAGCGCCCACCGCGCGCGCAGAGGCTTGCGGAGTTTCAAAAATTCAGAGGTGCACGACACGCGCTAATCCCACGCGCGGGGCCAACGCGCAGGGGCGGGGACTGTGAAATTGCGTCACTTTTGGAGCGCGCACCCTCGCGCGCTGCGCGACGCGTCAAGTATGAATCTAGCTTTAGGCTGCTACCCCCGCGACCCAACCCCGGATAAGCGGACAAAAATGGATGGATGGATGGATGGATGTTTGTAAGGAAATAGTTGAAACCTTTGGAAGTGGGGTCTGTGGAAATTATTTGAACAGTTAATGTTTTTTGCTCCTTGAGTGACCTAATTTTTCAAAATTTGTTTAACTCTGACTGGACTGACAAGCTAGCAGTGGATCCATATCATAGGTGTTTCATTCATTACAGATGACCCCACCCCCCCACACACACACTTTTACTAAAACATTAGTTCAGTCAGCGCTTTCTCTTTTTCCATGAACAAATCCATTCCACTTGATTAATAGGAGAATACGCAAGCCACTGAAACTCCACTCCAGGTTTTCCTGGTTACCTCCAACACTAGACACAGCATCACTAGCTGTATTTCCATCCATTTTCATTTCGAATTTTGAGCTACCTCGCAAATATGTAAATACAAATTAATGCAGATCAGAAGTGTTTCCATCTGCTGGCTTGAAGCGCTTCTTCCAAGCCGCGCACAGCGTCATTACGTCAGACGTCAGCGTCATTACGTCAGACGTCAGCGTCATTACGTCAGACGTCAGCGTCATTACGTCAGACGTCACGACGTCAGCACTGCGCATGTCTACAGTAAACAGGAAGTAGCAGTTGAAAACAGAACCCGGCCACACATCTCATCAAAATGGAGAGAATATTTCAGGTACGTGTTGCTATCGGGCGAGTTGTATTTATTCTGTCATGCCAACTAGTTTTAGCGATGTTACATGTTGTCCGGAGCGGAAACAGCTGATCAGTCACGTGACGTGAATGTTCGCTACGGCAGCACGAGTCGGCAAATGTGTTTCCATCTGTCGTTTTGCGCATCTGCTCATTTTCGCAGATCCCAAAAACCACCTCAAGCGAGCGTATAAACTTTTTGGCGAATTTCAGGAAGTAACTTCGCATTTTGCCGTTTCCATTAAGCTTTTCTGCTGCGATACTTCAAAATGCGCACCTAGAAACCTTGATGGAAACATGACAAATGTTTCTGTGCGAGGAGAGAGAGAAAGAGAGAGAGAGAGAGAGAGAGAGAGAGAGAGAGAGAGAGAGAGAGAGGAGCCGCTCATCCTCCACATGCCATGAATTTACCATGTCCTGGATGACTGAGTATCTTCACCAGCACATCCTCCACATAGAAAGGAGTCAGCAGGCGTCTTATTAATTTATATGTCGTGGGCACACTCCACCGGAAGGAAACCCTAGGAAAAACCCAGGTTTGCAGGAAGGATTATGTAAACCTTGTGAACACCCAAGAGGAGCTAGCGTCTGGCTGAAATTGATGTCCGACACTTGTTGTCTCCACAACCCAACTAACAAATGACAACAGACTGATGAGCCTCTTTAAACATTTTCGAGACTGGGAGTTGAAGCAAAAACCTTTGTTCTCCCCCCCTCACTCAGAGCAGCTGGTCATTCAACTCCAGACTATTCAGAGTGAACTACCACAGATAAAAAAAGAAAAAGAAAACAAATAAAATGTTCATAACATTCAGAGGTTGAATGTTAGACCCAGGTTAGACCCGGGGTCTTTCTGTGTGGGGTTTGCATGTTCTTCTCGTGCTTGCGTGGGTTTTCTCCGGGTGCTCCGATTTCCTCCCACAGATCAAAAACATGCATGTTAGGCTGCCCTCAGGCCTCCCTTGCAAAAGAGATCAGTGATCTCAATGGTATTTGCCTGGTTAAATTAAGATTAATATATTAAATAGAGAGACCCACTGTAAATAATCTAGATACCCCTTTAAACACAAAAATGTCTCATATGTCAGTGGATGAGGTGGTGCAAAAGACTGTCTACCAAATAAAAAGGTCAAATTTCCCTCCTCTTATAATGTGATGTTGAAAACTGACATTTTGAGAATAAAAACACTCAGAAATCATGGTTTCATGCTTCCAATAAGAAGCTCATTTAGATCATTGATGTTCTCATTCACGTCAGTCTTTACTGGCAACAAGTCTCTGAAAGCTCATGGTAACCTGCAATTAAATGAACACGTTTGAACAAGAGATGCATTCGATAAAAAGAGCAGCGCTCCACCATTAACCAGAGGTCCTTTGTCATTTGCTTACTGGTATGAGCTCAAGATGTGCCGTGTCTGCTTCCAGCACAACATTTTCTCTTACAGAAATGGCAGCTTCAAAAGCCAAACATTATAGCCAAGTGTACCCTCAGTGACAAGCCATTGTGAAGTTGTGCTTTGTGTCAGTTTGCTTGTCGTGCGCTTTATCAACTCTGTGACACAAGCAGAGGATATTTTTACAGGCCAAATCTGCAGATGACAGATTTCCAAACGTAAATGCCCGTGTGACTTGAGCAGAATGTCAACGGCGCCAAATCATCTCAAATGCACGACTGGATAAATGCATTTAAAAAGAGCTGGATGGACAATAGCTCACTCTGCGGCAGCAATCTGCAGCATATTGGCTGTGTCACCCAGACAAATGTGGTCCAGAGTGAGTTTTTTTCCCCCATCTCCTCCTCCTTTTGTCTGTGGTATCAGCCATGTTGCACAAAGCATTTCATCTTTTCTATCCTTAAAGAAGATATTGCTGTGTATCAGTATATTCCAGCCACCAAGACGTTGCATACTCTTTTTCTAAATAATAGGCTTGTCAAGTATATCTTTTCTCTTTTTCCCCCTTCATCTTCACTCATGGTGGATTGTAAAGAAAGCAGCACAATACTGGAAGTGGCTGCTAGGTGCTCGAGGTTAATGCACTTCATTAGTGGCTTAGTTTTTCATGTAAGGCTTAATTCAACGGGCCAGAATGCCTTGGGACAATTCTTCTGACATTTCAAGAATGCCAAGGCTTGGCAGAGGAGAAGGCTCATGTTTGTTTGGAGCTACAAACAAAAAGGAGAGAAAGGGTTTGTGAGAGGCTGCAGCTTATCCAGCGCCTGTTATATTGATGTAGAGCCTTGGGAGACAGCATGCAGGCAGACTCACGGAGCACCCAGCTGGAGTGAGGAGACCAAACACTGCAAGGTAAAGAAAAGCCAGGAGGGGGGTCACATCTTCGCTCTACGATACAGCAACAAACGTCCATACAAATCACCAAGAAAGTTTCTGGTTTTCTGTACGTTGACACCATTTGTCCACTTTCAATAAAATTTAATATACCAAAACGTTTAGGCATCAGATATACTGTTATATTCTGCTATTTATTTATAATTTCCATATATGTAAAATAAGAAAATGAAGATGACTAATACATTTTTTAAAATGTTCAAAACACATTTTGCAGCTAAAGGTACGCAGCACTGAAAGCACAAGAGTGAAGCAAAAAGTGCCTGTGATTTGTTGTTCAGTATGAACAGTATGGTCCACTAAAAACTCTATTTATATATAATTAAAGCAGTATTTTTTTCTATGACAGACTACAATAAATGATTTGTTATTGGCGTGTAAGAATAAAAGGGTAAATACAGTATAATCTCCTGTGAAGCATTATAGTTAAAGGTATATTTAGTGCAGGAATATGTCCTTCTAAGATTTATCCTTCTAGAATTTGATGTTTTGGCTAATGGCTTGGGCAACATAAAAAAAAACATGTATATCCTGTAAGATTTTTCAGACTAAGTGGAATAAATAGCTTCACTCAATAAATTGTTTCTCTTTTGGCTGTGAGGAATAGATAAAGTATAAAAAAGAAAAGAAAAGGTTTAAACATTGACCAGGGAAATATGATACATGTACCATATTTTACGGCCTAATTTGCACAAGTTGTGTGTGTTATTTTGTTTTGTTTTTTGCATCATTTACACACCGAAGTAACATTTTTTTATTTTCATATTTATAAACAAATTTTTGGCTGAGATATGACCATTTTCATTCTGACATTGAAAATATTGCACACTACCATTTTCAGCCTCTAGATGGCACTCCAGGTGTATGGCATGCCGTTGTGTCATGTAATTGGTAAAAGTGGTTATCAATGACACAATCGGCTTCCCACAGCCTGTCACCTTCGTCCAGCTCGCCTGGAGCAACCATAAAATCATCTGCACTTCGCCCTGCCGCGGTGAAATGCAGCTAATTAGACAATTTAATTGCATTTATTAAGTAAAAGTTAAACTGAGACACACCTTTGCTATAATGTCAAGCAAACAAATGATTGTTTTTAGGTGGTTAGCTTGTTAAATTTTGAAGAAATGCACATCATTCCTCCCTCTGCGTGCTCCCGGAGCACCAAGGAAGCAAATACAGTATTTTTGAAGTGCAGCTGATTTGACGTCAAAGTACATTTATTAAGGAAAAGTTAAACTGAGACACACCTTTGCTATAATTTTGTGCAAACAAATAATTGTTTTTAGGTGTTTATCTTGTTATGTTCATGTTAAAGTCCTACCGTGCATGCTCCCACGGCCACCATTTTGGCAGCCAGTTGATTTTTGGCACAACACCGGTCCACATTTCCAGGTTGTCAGCAGTTGACGCGTAACAAATACGAAGTGTCAGCGGCAAGGGCAAAACTTTAGGTCTAACATTGGGGGGGGGTTATGCTCTCTACCTATTTATTTATCGAATAAATAACTTTTTTTATGATTCAGGATATTTTAGGGTTAAAATATATTGTAATGCTTTTACTGTGATTTACTGTGATTTACTTAACTTTCCTGTTTTCTCTGTATTTATTCTGCTCCTTTTTTGTTCCACATAGGTTCAACAAGTAAGAAAAAAACTCACTATTTTTCTGCATTTTTTTCAGCCATAACACATATTTTACATTTTTAAGATTTATTATATAACATACCTCAATTTCACAATTTTCAAAGAGTGTGTATTTACCTGGTTCACTACAGTTTAACTAGGAAAAATTACAACAAATGATTCAAATACAGCCATAATATGACAAGAGCAGAGTAAAACCCTGCATCATACCTGTCAAGTTTTGGATTTAAAAATAAGGGAAATTTTCTGCCGGGTACGCCGAGCCATCCCACTAGCCCAGGGATCTGCAACCATCCATCCATCAATCCATCCATCTTCTTCCGCTTATCCGGGGTCGGGTCGCGGGGGTAGCAGCCTAAGTAGGGAGGCCCAGACTTCCCTCTCCCCAGCCACTTGGAGCAGCTCCTCCGGGGGAATCCCAAGGCGTTCCCAGGCCAGCCGAGAAACATAGTCCCTCCAGCGCGTCCTGGGTCTTCCTCTGGGTCTCCTCCCGGTGGGACATGCCCGGAACACCTCACCAGGGAGGCGTCCAGGAGGCATCCTAACCAGATGCCCGAGCCACCTCAACTGGCTCCTCTCGATGTGGAGAAGCAGCGGCTCTACTCCGAGTCCCTCCCGGATGACTGAGCTTCTCACCCTATCTCTAAGGGAGAGTCCAGCCACCCTGCGGAGAAAACTCATTTCAGCCGCTTGTATCCGAGATCTTGTTCTTTCGGTCATAACCCAAAGCTCATGACCATAGATGAGGGTGGGAACGTAGATCGATCGGTAAATTGAGAGCTTTGCCTTTTGACTCAGCTCTCTCTTCACCACGACAGACCGGTACAGCGCCCGCTTCACTGCGGACGCTGCACCTATCCGCCTATCGATCTCACGCTCCAGTTTTCCCTCATTCGTGAACAAGATCCCGAGATACTTAAACTCCTCCACTTGGGGCAGGACCTCCTCCCCGACCCGGAGAGGGCATGCTACCCTTTTCCGGCTCAAGACCATGGCCTCGGATTTGGAGGAACTGATCCTCATCCCGGCCGCATCACACTCGGCTGCAAACCGCTCCAGTGAAAGTTGTAAATCACGAACTGATGAAGCCAGTAGGACCACATCATCTGCAAAAAACAGAGAAGCGATTCTAAGGTCACCAAAACGGATCCTCTCAACACCTTGGCTGCGCCTAGAAATTCTGTCCATAAAAGTTATGAACAGAATCGGTGACAAAGGGCAACCTTGGCGGAGTCCAACTCTCACCGGAAACGAGCCTGACTTACTGCCGGCAATGCGGACCAAGCTCTGACACCGGTCGTACAGGGACCTAACAGCCCTTATCAAAGGGCCTGGTACCCCATACTCCCGGAGTACCCCCCACAGAACCCCCCGAGGGACGCGGTCGAATGCCTTCTCCAAGTCCACAAAGCACATGTAAACTGGTTGGGCAAACTCCCACGCACCCTCCAGGACCCTGTTGAGGGTGTAGAGCCGGGCTTTTACCCATGGAGCCCGGCCGGGCACAGCCCGAAGAGGAGACGTGGGTCCCCCTTCCCATGGGCTCACCACCTGTGGGAGGGGCCAAAGGGGTCGGGTGCAATGTGAGATGGGTGGTGGCCGAGGGCGGGGACCCTGGCGGTCTGATCCTCGGCTACAGAAGCTGGCCATTGGGACATGGAATGTCACCTCTCTGGTGGGGAAGGAGCCTGAGCTAGTGTGTGAGGTTGAGAGTTCCGACTAGAAATAGTCGGACTCACCTCAACGCATGGCTCTGGCTCTGGAACCAGTTTCCTTGAGAGGGGTTGGACACTCTTCCACTCTGGAGTTGCCCCTGGTGAGAGGCGCCGAGCAGGAGTGGGCATACTGGTTGCCCCCCATCTTGGTGCCTGTACGTTGGGGTTCACCCCGGTGAACGAGAGGGTAGCCTCCCTTCGCCTACGTGTGGGGGGACGGGCTCTGACTGTTGTTTGTGCCTATGCACCAAACGGCAGCTCAGACTACCCACCCTTTTTGGAGTCCTTGGAGGGGGTATTGGAGAGTGCGCCTCCTGGGGACTCCCTTGTTCTACTGGGGGACTTCAACGCTCACGTGGGCAATGACAGTGAGACCTGGAGGGGTGTGGTTGGGAGGAACGGCCCCCCTGATCTGAACCAGAGTGGTGTTCTGTTATTGGACTTCTGTGCTCGTCATGGATTGTCCATAACGAACACCATGTTTAAGCATAAGGGTGTCCATATGTGCTCTTGGCACCAGGACACCCTAGGTCGCAGTTCGATGATCGACTTTGTTGTCGTCTCATCTGATCTGCGGCCGCATGTCTTGGACACTCGGGTGAAGAGAGGGGCGGAGCTGTCAACTGACCACTACCTGGTGGTGAGTTGGCTCCGATGGTGGGGGAGGATGCCGGTCAGACCTGGCAGACCCAAACGTATTGTGAGGGTCTGCTGGGAACGTCTGGCAGAGTCTCCCGTAAGACGGAGCTTTAACTCCCACCTCCGGGAGAGCTTTGAACACGTTCCGAGGGAGGCGGGGGACATGGAGTCCGAGTGGGCCGTGTTCCGCGCCTCTATTGTCGAGGCAGCTTATCGGAGCTGTGGCCGCAAGGTTGTTGGTGCCTGTCGTGGTGGCAACCCTCGAACCCGGTGGTGGACACCGGCAGTGAGGGATGCTGTCAGGCTGAAGAAGGAGTCCTATTGGGCCTTTTTGGCTTGTGGGACCCCGGAAGCAGCTGATAGGTACCGGCAGTCCAAGCGGCATGCGGCTCGGGTGGTTGCTGAGGCAAAAACTCGGGCGTGGGAGGAGTTCGGAGAGGCCATGGAGAATGACTTCCGTACGGCTTCGAGGCGATTCTGGTCCACCATCCGGCGTCTCAGGGGGGGAAAGAGGTACGCGACCAACACCATTTATGGTGGGGGTGGCGTGCTGCTGACCTCAACTCGGGATGTTGTGAGTCGGTGGGCGGAATACTTCGAAGACCTCCTCAATCCTACTGGCACGTCTTCCACTGAGGAAGCGGAGCCTGGGGACTTTGGGTCGGGTTCTCCGATCTCTGGTGCTGAGGTCGCCGAGGTGGTTAAAAAGCTCCGCGGTGGCAAGGCTCCGGGGGTGGATGAGATTCGCCCGGAGTTCCTTAGGGCTCTGGATGTTGTAGGGTTGTGTTGGCTTACGCGACTCTGCAATATCGCGTGGACATCGGGGGCAGTTCCCTTGGATTGGCAGACTGGGGTGGTGGTTCCCCTATTCAAAAAGGGGGACCGTAGGGTGTGTTCCAACTATAGGGGGATCACACTCTTAAGCCTCCCTGGTAAGGTCTATTCAGGGGTTCTGGAGAGGAGGGTCCGTCGGATAGTCAAACCTCGGATTCAGGAGGAGCAGTGTGGTTTTCGTGCTGGTCGTGGAACACTGGACCAGCTCTACACCCTCAACAGGGTCCTGGAGAGTGCGTGGGAGTTTGCCCAACCAGTTTACATGGGATCTGCAACCTTTATGATCAAAAGAGCCATTTCTGCCCCTTTTTTCACTAAATTAAACGTTTCCGGAGCCACAATACCTGCTACAACTGGGATTCTCAACTGGTGGCCCACAGACCACTTTAAGTTTGTTAGAGGACAATTTTCTGACCTGTAGTTTTCTGGCCATTGTAAAGCTGAAAATATCTAACGATTTGTTGATATTTTTACATTTTAAGACTAAAAAAGACCAGATTATCATAAAGAAGGAAAAATAATGTGATCTTTCCCAATTAAAAAATAAAATAATGAACTATGCAGGTCTAGGTAAATTATTTTAATTGTGGAAAAATTAAATATCCTACTTCGAATAAATAAAGTTAACTTATGTTTTACTCCTTCTATTAGTTCTAGTATTCACACATTTGCAAAGGAAATGACAGGAAAAACTGCTAAAACTAGCCCTTTTTGTTGTTATAAGAACAAATAAAATTCAGTTTAAAGTTAGTTTTGATCAAAGCTTGGAAGAGCCACTGCTGAGGGACCAAAGAGCCGCATGTGGCTCCAGAGCCGCAGGTTGCAGACCCCTGCACTAGCCCAACCAAAGTCCAGGACCCCTTACATTTTAAGACAGGTTTACAAGAAATCTAAAATAACTACCTATCAGCCACTTTCAAACCAGTTATGTGATCACAATCTGATAGGCCTACCTTTGTGCTTGACGGATTTTTCATGCTGACGGACATCGTTCCTTTACGGTGGCCGAGGGGTGCAAACGCGCAGCAAAAACAGAACAGCACGCTGCAAAAAGAAAACAGCGTTCCAAAAGTTGAAACACACATCAAAATGAAAACAACAGCGTTCCAAAAGTTGAAACACACATCAAAATGAAAACAACAGCGTTCCAAAAGTTGAAACACACATCAAAATGAAAACAACAGCGTTCCAAAAGTTGAAACACGCATCAAAATGAAAACAGCGCTCCAACAGATGAGGCGCACTGCAAAAAGGGGACGACCTGCAAATACAGACGAACGAGCTGCATAGAAAAGCCACAACGGAAGTGCTCCAGACCACTAGGGGCAGTCGAACAAAGAACAAAGCATAAAGCATATTATAGTTTTCAGAATGGCACTAGTTATTTGTGTATTTTAACCTATTCATATTAAGAATATTTTACACTACATCGGAACTGTCACATTGTATTTGTTTTAATAGTGTGCGGACGAAAATCAATGCATGGATGCCAAGTTGGGTCAATGGTTAAAGAGATTGCCTTGAATGCGGGAGACCCTGGTTCAATTCCCAGTCTCTGGAAATTTTTCTGTTATTACTTTTTTTTTTTAAGCCTTTTGTTTTGGATAGATCGAACCAAGCAACAACAAAGAATAAACATGTAGATGTATTTATCTATTTCACCCGATCTATCCAAAACAAAAGGCTTAAAAAAAAAAATTATTACCACAAAATTTCCAAGACTGAGAATTGAACCAGGGTCTCCCGCATTCAAGGCAATCTCTTTAACCATTGACCCAACATGGCATCCATGTATCAATCCTCCTCCGCACACTATTAAAACAGATACAACGTGACAGTTCCGATGTAGTGTAAAATATTCTTTTTTTTCCATTCATTCATTCAACCTTTATTTACACAGGCTAGCCTCATTGAGCCACGGGGACTCATTTACAAGAGGGACCTGTTTCACTCACATCCAGGGTCAATTTTAGAGTTACCAATCAGCCTAACATGCATGTTTTTTTTGGACTGTGGGAGTTAAAATACACAAATAACTAGTGCCATTCCGAAAAGTATAATATGCTTTATGATTTGTTCTTTGTTCGACTGCCCCTAGTGGTCTGGAGCACTTCCGTTGTGGCTTTTCTATTTGCAGCTCGTTCTGTATTTGCAGGTCGTCCCCTTTTGGGAGCGCGACTTATCTTTTGCAGTGCGCCTCATCTGTTGGAGCGCTGTTTTCATTTTGATGCGTGTTTCAACTTTTGGAACGCTGTTGTTTTCATTTTGATGCGTGTTTCAACTTTTGGAACGCTGTTGTTTTCATTTTGATGCGTGTTTCAACTTTTGGAACGCTGTTGTTTTCATTTTGATGTGTGTTTCAACTTTTGGAACGCTGTTTTCTTTTTGCAGCGTGCTGTTCTGTTTTTGCTGCGCGTTTGCACCCCTCGGCCACCGTATTCCTTCCCCCATGAGAGACACTAAAGTCGCAGTTACAAATCTTTAAAAAATGCGTAATTGTGCCCCCCACCCTACTCTTCTTTAGGAAAGTAAATTCGCTGTCCCATTTTTCAAGATATTTACACGAAGTCTTAACTTTTTTGGCAGGGACGCCTTCTCTCTCGTTACATTCATCCATCTCTGTGTTTTTCCGGGTTTGTTCCACGCTGCCAACACTAACATCGCGAGAACTGCCACTGAGGCTACTGCAGGTGGCAGTTCTCGCGAGGCTTGTGACAGAGGCACTGGAATGTTTAAAAAAAAAATATATATATATAATACGGGAGATTTCCGGGAAAATAATAATTCGGGATGACGACGGGAAAGAGGGGTAATATACGGTAGTTTCCCGGCCAAAACGGGAGACTTGACAGATATGCCCTGCATGTCATCTTCAGAGTCAGAGTCAGAGTCAGAGTCAGAGAGTCTTTATTGTCATTTGCACCGCATGTGGTACATGTGATGAAAACGAGATTATGTGGTCCCAGTTACATCCAACAACAAATGCAAGAGAAAAACAGTAATAACATCTAGAATTAACTAAGAAAAACATCAACTAGTAATACACTAAGCCCTAATATAGTGGAAAAAAAACATCATTATAAACAGCAGCACGAACATGAGTCTGTATGAGCAGATGGTCACAGATGAACACAGCAACAAGAAAACAGATCAGCATCAGCATGATGTGATATTTTGCAGTGTTTATTTTTATTTTATTTTTATTTATTCATGAGTCTAACAGCCTCAGGGTAGAAGCTGTTCCTCAGTCTAGTGGTTCTACATTTGATGCTCCTCAACCTCCGTCCTGAGGGGAGTGGGGCAAAGAGTGAGTGTGCTGGGTGAGTGAGGTCTTTCATGATGCAGGTGGCTCTTTTCCTGCATCTGGAGGTGTAAATGTCTGTGATGGTGGGGAGACTGACTCCAACAGACTTCTGTGCAGCCTTCACCACTCTCTGTAGAGCTTTCCTCTCTTCAACTGTGCAGCCTCCATGCCACACGTTGATGCTGGAGCACAGGATGCTTTCCACTGCACACCTGTAGAAGGAGGTGAGAACTGGGCTGCTCAGACCAGCTCGTCTCAGTCGTCTGAGGAAGTAGAGTCTTTGATGACCTTTCTTGATCAGGCTGGTGGTGTTGTTGGTCCAGCTGAGGTTATCATTCAAGTGTACACCCAAGTATTTGTAGCTGGAGACCACTTCCACTGCAGATCCACCTATTTTCAGTGGGGCGTGGGTGTGTTTGTTCCTTCTGAAGTCCACAATCATCTCCTTTGTCTTCTTCACATTCATGTGAAGATTATTCTCTTTGCACCAGGGGCCTCATGTATCAACCGTGCGCACGCACAAAAACCGTGCGCACGTCACTTTCCACGCAAAACCCCGTATGTATCAAAACTGAACTGAACGTGAATATCTGCGCACCTCCACGCAAGCTCCCCTGTTGGCGTACGCACGTTTCTGTGGTCTTTGTTCCTTTGGCGACACTTACAGGTGATTCTGAGAAACTGTGTCCATGATGTGAAAACAATCATTAATCCCACCAAACACACATGATTAACGATTATTACATCCACATGGACGCAATTAGATGAGTGGATATAAAAGCATGCGCCAAATAGTGGCAACGATATTGACAACAATGAGATGTGATTTCTTTAAATAAGAAGTTAACCAAGCTGTACCAATATGCCTACGTTTAGGTCAGTGTGTAGCGTGCTTGCCTTTAGTTCCAAAGGTCATGAGTTCGAATCTCGCATGGTACAACGTTTTTCTTTTTTTTTTCCTTCCAGATTTAAATACACATGAAAACTATTTACAAAACAAGAAATCGTCTGCTTCCTTTCATTTCATGTATTGTTCTATTTCTTGTTGTTTCATTAAATAGTTTTCCTGTGTTCTTTGAATCTGGAATAAACAAAATAAAAAAAACGTTGTACCATGCGGGAGTCGATCTCACGACCTTTGGGACGAAGGGCGTGCGCGCTCACCACTAACCTATACAGGCATGTAAGAGCAGCTTGGTCAACTTCTTATTTAAAAGTGGATGGTTTGTTTTGCGCTGAGCGTGCCAAATAAAGCCTTTTTCCGTGCTTCTCTGCCTCACTCAGAAGTGATTCCTGTTCACAGTCCGTGAAGTTCCTCTTTTTTCCACGTTCCGACATGATTTGCAATGGAGCAGAGACGACATTCCTGTCGTGCATGGCATATTTAAATGACTTTGCATATTTATACGGAGGCGTGTCAAAGGCGGAGTCGGCCACTCTCTCATGTGCGCTCAATTCCACGTTGATTGTGATGTACAAAAGGAATGTGCGTGGATACCGGTGTACGCACAGTTTGATAAATCTGGATTTTTTTGTGCGTAGACACTTTTCTGGATTTGACCGTACGTCACTTTTCAGTAAGAAATCCACGCAAGTCTTTGTACATGAGGCCCCAGCTCTCCAGGTGTTCCACCTCCTGTCTGTATTTTTGAGCTCCTTTCAACTCTTTCTACTTCTTCTTCCTGATTTTTCGGCTACTTTTTAGATTTTTTTTTTTGTTGTTGCTAATTTTAGCTTATTTTTTTTAATGATCTCATACTTTTTGTGCTCATTTCTGCTTATTTAAACCTAATGTCAGCTGTTTTTCAGCAAATCCTTCTGCAATAAGCATTCAAACTGCATTTTTGCAGGAAATGCAATTTCTCTCGTTTATTTTATTTCTGAGCAGTTTTCAGAGGAGGATAGAAAAAAAAAGTATTTACTGTTTTGAACTCACAAGATGTGATAAATAGATTTGTGAGTTTCTGTAGCGCTGCCGTCTGTTTTCCACCATTTCTGTTAAAAATATCGTCTGATGTTGAATTCTGCCACTGAAACGTGTGAACCTTGTTAGCCTAGCAGGGGGCTCCTGTTTCACATACACGACCACGGCTCGCTCTGACAACACAGCTTTATCACTTTTTGTCACAAGTTAATAATTCAAATCCAACATTTAGCTTCTGATTGCGTCTCTATAGCTTCGATTGTTTATAAAGTTGCACAGAGTTTAACGTTAACCCTGAACGTGTCCTCTGAAGCAAACAAGGCTCAGTGTTATGTTGTAAAACATACTGAAAGGGTTTCACACCTCATTCACACACCAAGCCCACCTCGCCTCATGGCAGTGATGGAGTGAGGTCTTTACGCCCATCCTGATGTACGGAGGGTGACACGCCATACGGTCAGGCTGGGAAAGACAAATGAATCCACACACATGTTAACTCCGGTCATCCGTCTTCTGTGTTAGATATTCAACTTTTAATGTGTCTCTGTGCCTGAGGACACGTGCGTCCTTTACACATTCTGTAGTCTTTGTTACAACATTCACGAGTAATAAAAGATACATACTCTGACAGTTATTGTTATTGATGTTATCATGTGTCAAATTTACCTGAAAGGTTTTGTTTAGTTTTCTTTCTGTGTGTGTGGTTTGGTGGAACCAGGCGACATCCGTAACGACCTGTACCTGACACTGGAGCGAGGGGACTTTGAGCGAGGCGGGAAGAGCGTTCAGAAAAACATCGAGGTGACCATGTATGTCCTCTATGCCGACGGAGAGATCCTGAAGGTAGGGAAGTGGTCCTGCAATATACATGCTGCTCCACATGAATAATATAGAGGCCTACAAACAGGAAAAAAGGAACAGTTAATGTTTTTACTTCAACACGTCTGATGCTCATTTTGACAATAATATGACATCTATACTGAAATAACTCAGAATGACAAAATCCCAGCACAGTCATTTTATGGCAGAAGAACGTTAAAGTAATGTTAAACTCTGTATTTAAAATGTTTCTAGCTGACCGGGTTCCATCTATAACGATGCTGGAGCTTCATTTCTCTCTCACTTGAATAAAGATGTTGCATCATTATGTTTAATGTCATAAAATGTGTTCTTTTCTCCTATTTTAATACCACATAATAATAATAAAAAAGATAAAAGTACTAACAGCCCCCACATCGTTGCGCATCACTCCAAAGCCTTCCCATTAAAGCCTACTATCTGTCATTTGAATCTTTTTTTACCGTACGGTTGGAATCCTGCCCTCTTCTCCATACAAACAGAAACCATTAACAGACTCAAGAGTATACGCCATGAACTTTCCTTAAGTTTTAAAACTTGGACAGGAATACATAAAACATCCTGGTGCTTACTGGGAATGTATTTTGTACATACCTGGTTACACAGATAAAATGTCCTGCTGTGTACTGGGTGAGTACAGAGTAACAAGTCACTTCACAATACAGCCCAGTCTCTGTAGGTACCAGGCACATACCTATAAATACACAGTAGGTACCAGGTGTGTAACTGATATTTACCAAGTAAGTACAGAGTAACAAGGCATTTAATAGCAGGTAACTGCAAGACCACATACATATCCTGTAAATACAAAGTACGTACCAGGTAAGCATAAGGTGAATACCTGGTATGTACCTAGTAAGTACATTACAGGTAATAAGTCACTTCATAATATAGCCTGGTTCTCTTGGGTACCAGGTAAGAACCCAATATGTACCCAATGAACACTAGATGAGTACCTGGAGCTGGCAAGAGCATTCATGTAAATAATGTCACCATAGTCAATGACCTGTAGGAAGGTAGCGGTTACAAGGTGTATTCTGGCATTCAGAGTTAAACCAGATCAATTTATGAAAAACAAACCCAGTTTTAATTCCCGTTTCTTGATCAAGTTTTTGACACATGGTTTAAAAGAGAGATGTGCATCAACAAAAATTCCCAAGTGTTACAAGTATTTGTAAGAATCTACCGTATTTTTCGGAGTATAGGTCGCACCCGAGTATAGGTCGCACCATCCAATTATTGCCAAAGAATTGGAAAAATCCATATATAGGTCGCACCTGAATATAGGTTGCACCTACGTCAAAATGTGGACCGTGTTTAGCTCTGCTGCAAATGTCTCTTCCACAGGAGCGCACAGCAAGGCTTTTAAGAAGATTAACACTTAAAAACAATTAATTGTTTGATAAAAAATTATAGCAAATATGTGTCTGAGCTGAACTTTTCTTTAATAAATGAATAATTTTAGCAGGATAAACACCTAAAAAATATATTTGTTAGCTGATATTATTGTAAGAGTGTGTCTCAGTTTAATTTTTGTTAATAAATGATAACAAATCAACTTATTTTAAAGCTTTATATAGGTCGCACCTGAGTATAGGTCGCAGGCCATGAAAAATGATAAAAAGGTGCGACCTATACTCCAAAAAATACGGTACAAATGCAATACGAACACCATGCATGGATGAGATAGGAGGAAGAGTTGCTGGCACCGACTTTCTGTTGAAAAACAACATCCCTTTGGTTTTTATCAGCATTTAGCACTAGCTTGAGATGGAATAAGTCTGACATATGCAGACTAAGCTGGAAAACCTTGGCAACTGTGTTAGCTCGACAATAAACAACAGTGTCGTCGGCATAGAGATGCAACAATGCGTCAGGATTGTTTTGACTTACATTATTTATATAAATTGTAAAAAGATTGGGACCTAAAATTGAGCCTTGTGGCACACCAATAGTGACTGTTAGGGAGCTAGATGAACTACTGTTATGTTGAACACATTGTCTCCAACCTGAGATAGTTTGAGAACCAGCCAACAGTGTGATGTGATTGTACTTGCTGGGAACATGCTGTGAACTGGTTACTCACCTGGTACAAAGTAAATATTTACCAGGCATGTACTCTGTGAGTACTGGGCTGTATTATGTATTGTATTGATATTATGTATCAATATTTTACTTAATTTCTACCTAATTTATAAAGCTATTATATCTAGTCCATATTTTATAAAAATAAAAATAAAAAAAGAATAATGTTTTTTTTCCAATAGCAAACTTTTCAGATTGTTGCCCATTTTATTTAATTTTCTACAAAATAAATTTACCTCTGCAGCTCTGAATCACAGGAAGAGAAATAAAATGTGAATGCAGTGACACAAGTTTCATGTGACTGTTTTATTGTTTTCTTTAAAATACGGTAAATTGTTTCATAAAGAAGTATAAATATTGTACAAGTCTTTAGAATACTAAATCCTATGTATTTCCACATCAGTTACTGTAGTTTGTAATAAAAGCAAAGTAGCCGTTTAGTTTTTCCACACACTCTGCCTCCCTCTGCAGGACTGCATCAGTCTGGGTTCTGGTGAGCCCAGCATCCCCGAGTACCGCTCCTTCGTGCTCTATCACAACAACAGCCCTCGCTGGAGCGAAGTGATCAAACTACCGATTCCCATCGATCGTTTCAGAGGATCCCACCTGCGCTTCGAGTTCAGACACTGTTCCAGTGGGTCCTTTACTTTTTCAGCACATATCAAAGTCATTTAGCTGGCTGCCATTTAAAGTTGAAACAAAACTACTGGTTTTTGTTGAGAAAAGATAAAACAATCTCTCCTGGAATAGACAGATTAAAAAACTAAAATGACAATGAGAACAGTTCACTTTGATAAATGGGTTTTGTTGTTTTTCATCAGTTGATGGATATGTCATGTGTTAATAATGTCTGCACTTTCAAACTTCCCATTCGGTCTCACTTCCTCTCTGCAGCTAAAGACAAAGGAGAGAAGAAGCTGTTTGGTTTTGCCTTTACTCCTCTGATGAGGGAAGATGGAACAACTTTATCTGATGAAAGTCACGAGCTCTTTGTCTACAAGGTCAGACAGAAATGTTAAATAACCGCCGACTTCACTTAAACAGCCGCTGCTTTACTTCCTGCTTTATCTGAGAATCATATACAAATAATTGTTACTTCCCATTTGGTGCACAATAGCTCTTAAGAGCTTTATTTTCTCCTTGTAAACTGTTCTCAAAATACAATTTGATCGTTTTTCTTTAAGATGTATAGAGTTAAATTGTAAACCTTGAAAACCCATTTAGAAACAAGCAGAACCATTTACCTTTTGTTTCCTTGTTTCTTGTCGTGGCTCATCTGGGCCTCAGTGTGATGAGAACACCACGTTCAGTAACCACGCTCTCTACCTGGGCCTGCCCTGCTGCAAGGACGACTTCAACAGCTGTCCCAACATCCCCTCCAGCCTCATCTTCCAGCGAAGCGTCAAGGAGACATTCTGGATCTCCACGCAGCTCTCCTCCACCAAGCTCACACAGAACGGTACTGGTCTGATGCAGTTTTCTTCAAAACATTCACTTCAACTGTTTGAAGGGAAGAAGGTTTTCCTTTAAACCAGAGCATCCAAAGTGCGGTCCGAGGGCCATTCGCAGCAACTTGGAGTGATTTTGTGCGGGCCTCGACTACAATTAAAGAATGGTCTAATTTTGACCCACATGTTTAAGAGGTAGATGCAGATGTAGACCTTCTTTAGATTTAATAGTGATATTTATCAAATATAATTTTTAAGTTTAACAGCAAAAAAAGATGAAAATAATCTTCTCAAAATGAGCAAAATTACCAGTAAGTACAATACAAATATGTAGCTATAATTAATCCCATTATCCTACAACAAACCATCACTGGTCTGGCAAAAAGTATAATTTTGGATAATAATTCATAAAACTTGGCTAAATATAATAAGTGTTTTCAAATAAAATAATTTCAGTTGAGTTAATAATTGATAGAAATTGGACATTTTAAAAATAATATAAAGTGTTATCATCTGCATACAAGTTGATCAGATTTATCAGTGTCCCTTCACACCTTCTATGAATTTGTTTTATCGACCGCCAGCTGGATTTTTTTTCAGAACTTCAATGACCCATTTGGGCCATCCATGTTCCAAATTGGTGATTGAAGCTCCACCCCCTTTTTGAAAGGGGGTGGAGCTTCTTTTGCCTATGAAAAATAACTAAAATTAACTTTCAAAGCACAAGAAGTTGTGCATTTAGAACCTTGAGACTTTGTCAGATTTTCATTATCTCGTCTATTTTCATTTATTTATTACTACAATATTTTTCAAATCTTCCATGCATTATTTTATATTCATGCCATATTTTGATTTATAAATTGTTTCAGTGGACCTGCTAGCTCTGCTTAAGTGGAAGGCTCATCCTGACCGGGTCATGGACATCCTCGGGCGTCTTCGACACGTCAGCGGGGAGGAAATAGTCAAGGTGACGTTTAGTCTGACAACAAAACAAAAACTTAGGGATATATATACAAAGTATATATATTTGATTTCATTAAAATATTCATCTATATGACTAAAAATGACTTGTATGAAAAACTGTGAATTTGAATTACTTCACCCACCAGTCTTTTTTAATATTTACCTTTACATATTTTTGTTCCTTAGTGTTTTATTTCTGCTCAGAGGACTGTTGTGTCGTAGTGTGACGTCTGCAGACGATCAATTTTCATGTCCCAGTCGTGGTATTTAAAGATTTTTCAGTGTCGTCTGGCAGCTCGAGCTGTGAAGCTACTGGCAGCACATCTCAGCACAGTTTAATTTGTCCACAGTTAATGATTTTTCTTACATTTCTCTGAAGACTGAAGCACATTTTTTTAAAATCTGAGTGGCTGAATGTCTTGATGAGAAGCATCAGGCTGTTCAGTCGGTGCTGGCAGAATCCTCCCTGGTGACCACTGAAGACAAACTGCATGTTTAATTTAAACTCCATCACTGACAGCCAGCAGCATTTGGTTTTTATTTAAGTCGACAACATTCAGCTGAGCTTGTTCAGATATCTGCAGGCCATACTTCAGTGTTTAATTTATTTAGCTACAAATGTAGCAAATACATTTAGCTACAATAGGCTGATTAAAATTCTGTGTTTCTGATCAACTTCCTGTTTACAAAAATGAAACTGTTCTCGGTGTTTGTTCATTTTTCAGTTTCTCCAAGACATCCTGGACACTTTATTTTCCATCTTGGATGACAACACGGACAAATATGGAGCCCTGGTGTTCCAGTCTTTGGTAAGTGAACACAAACAAAAAAGGAAAATAAATAAATAAATAAAGACTGAATAGAATAGAATATAATTTATTGCCATTTGCACAGACACTTCACAGATACATTAACATTAGCACATTGGAATTATTGTGCATTTCTTCAACGCAAGAATAGCAAAAGTTTATGAAAAGATTTAAAAAAATAAAGATAAAATGGGCAACAATGTACAATTAAAACAAATTTATATTTAAAATGGTCTAATTGTGGTTCAGATGCACATTTATCACATGTTGTGTTGTAGCATTGAATAGTTCCTGCTCTATACTATAATACTTTGATTCTGATCATATAAAGTCAAAGTCAAAGTCAACTTTATTGTCAGATCTGCAATATGTACTGTACAGGACATACACAGGACCGAAATTGCGTTTCTCTCAGTCCCTCGGTGCAACAGTAAACATCTAAACATTGAAACACTGAAACATATAATAATAGACATAAGCATAAAATAGTAAAACTAACACTGTCCTGAGTTTTTTGCATAGTGGTATAAGAGTATGAAAATTTACACCAACTCTAAAACTAAAACATTAAACATTTAATGAACATAATACTGTCCTGAGTTTTTGCATACTAGTATAAAAAAAAGAGTATAAAAAGTATAACTAAAATAAACTAAAGGTTTCTAGCATTGACATTTGCAAAGTGGCAAAGCAGCGTATGAGTTAATGTACACAGTATATGTATGAGGTAGTAGTTGATGTTGTTATAGAGGCAAAAAGTGGCATATGCAGTAAGGCACATTGGGCATCCCTAAATAAGACCGTTCAGAGCACACTGTATATGTATCAGCAGTGGTGTAGATATTAGAGTAGTGTAAATGTAAATTATTTATTTATAAAGACATTAAAGGTGCTGTATGTAACTTTTCTAAAAATATATTTTTAACATATTTCTTCACTCTGTCACTATCTCCTGACAGACTGATGTTAGACAGGTAATCTCTGGAAAAAAAAACTATAGTCCTCTAGCTTCTCCAGGTGTTACTAAAAGCATTTCTAAAAACCACAGTGACCCGCCGTTAACCAGCCAATAAAAACAGAGTTTTGTTCATGAACGAGCTTGTCACGCATCCGCGCACATTCTCGTTCAAAGGATTGCAAAGCTGACTGTTTTGTATGTGACACAAATGTATTAAATTCCCCTTCTTCATCCCTGATCTGGACTTTTCTTTTGTTTGTTTTTTGCCAAAAGTCAAGTGATCGCTTCCTCCTCCGCTGACTCCATGACTGAAATGATGAGGAAATGAATGAATTTGTCACGAGCGAATTAAACTCGGGTTCAACGTGGTTGCGCGAGGCTCTGCAGATTTCCTGGTGTTCTGGTGTGCTGGACCAGCACTCCCTGTTTTTATTTTTTTGAACGTTTTATTAACATATAAACACAGAACATCGCAGCGGCTGCTTGTGCCTTTTTTTCCCCACCCGACCTGTCAATCAAGGAGGAGCTAAGGAGGCGGAGTTGCCGGTCAGCCGACAGCAAGGGGGAGGGACCACTGTCCCGCGTTTGCCAGAAAGTTACATACAGCACCTTTAACACATAACAGAAATGACACATTGTCACTTTGTTAGTTTTGTGTTGTTGGATGTCAAAATATTACAACACAAACTCGTTTATAAACCCAATAAGACTTAAAACTGATTGTTCTGTGAAAGATGGCGTCTGACATAGATGTGATTCTGTAAAAAAAAAAAAAAGAAATACAGTAATAACAACTGAGACCACACTTGTGATTGGACAGTTTGTTAAAATTAACATCAATGCTAATAATGTTTGATTCATTCTTTTGTTGAACATACCACAAATAAACATGTTTTCAAAGCATGAATTCAGATTCTTCCATCCAATTTTCAGGTCTTTTATACAATGCAGTTGTTCCCAAACTTTTTCTACTTGGTTTATAACAAAATTCACCTCAACCTCCAGCTTTGCTCAGTTCCTGTTGAGCCAACATGACACCTTGAATGACTCACCTTCAGTGTGAGTCTGCTTGTTGCTGCAGATCTTCTCAAACCTTCGGCTGTGAGAACGTCTGAGTTCAGTGTCCAGCTTTGACTTTTGTCTTGACCGAGGCCACAGCAGAAAAACCTCTCACATAATTAGGATTTGGTAAAAAGAAGTACGGCGGCAGTTCTCTCTGACCAGCTGTGAATGATCTTTTTCCACCCCGATCCAAAATGCAGCCGGTGTCTTTGACTTGAACTGCACATCTGTACAGCTCAGGGAACTCCTCCGCTGTTGTGTGCAGCTCTTCACACTGTGCCGCTTGGTCGGTAACTTTACATGAGCTTAGTTGATCATTCACCAGCACGGATGCAGCTTTAGTAAAGACCCTGTCGAGCACGGACGTTGGAGTTTTTGTATGAAAACATCAGCTGACTTGCCTTTGTGCTCCAGATGTTTTGTCTCCTAGAGCCGTCTTAGCTTAGGCTGTCACAAGCAACACTACATGACAGTTAACACCGCGGTCTTTCCTTATTATTCATCGATGTGCAGGTGAAGACGAAACTAAGAAATGCTTCGTCATGTTTTCTACTACTCGTTTTGGAGGGAAGTTGGTCTGGAACAGGGGTCTGCAACCTGCGGCTCTGGAGCCACATGCGGCTCTTTGGTCCCTTTAGCGGCTCTTTCAAGCTTTGACCAAAACTGACATAAAATTGCATTTTATTGGTTATTATAACAACTAAAAGGGCTAGTTTTAGCAGTTTTCCTGTATTTATTTTGCAAATACTGTATATGAATACTAGAAACATTACAAGGAGTAAAACATACTTTCACTTTATGCTTTAGTTCTTCAAAGTAGGACACGTAATTTGTCTACAATTTTTTTTTAAAGCCTTACGAATGCATATCCAATAATTCTCAGTCGGGTTATCTGGACAGTTTCTTTTTTTATAGAAACGTTTCACCCTCCATCTGGAGGGCATCATCAGTCAGAGGAGTTCCAGCAAACTGTTTCCCCACCAAGCAGTAAACACCTTAAAGCTGCTATATGTAACTTTTCTAACAATATATTTTTAACATATTTCTTCACTCTGTCACTAGACTGATGTTAGAGAGGTAATCTCTGAAAAAAACTAAAAAAAAATATTGTCCCCTTGCTTCTCCAGGTGGTAAATAGGCATTTCTAAAAAGAAAAAGTGACCCGCCATTTTCCAGCCAATAAAAACAGTTTGTAACCAGCCAATAAAAACAGAGCTTGAATTTGAATTTCAGCAGACCATGGGAGAGCAGAGCCATATATGGCTCTGAGGGGGAGGGATCAGAATGCTTTGCCTGTTGAAATTTTTTCTAAGTGCTGCTGTTCTACAGAAACTGCAGACTGAACCTTTAAGTGGACCAACCAGTTTGCTGGAGCTAAGATGGTTTCTAGGGGCCATCCTGTCCCTCGTCGACTCCTCCCAGGCAGGCAGTCACAGCCAAAGTGAAGAGTCAGAGTCAGAGAGTCTTTATTGTCATTTGCACCGCATGTGTTACATGTGATGAAAACGAGATTATGTACACGGGGTCCCAGTTACATCCAACAACAACAAATGCAACAAGTGAAGAAGGCAAGGCAAGAAAG
>JBBPBX010014877.1:0-14816 GCA_038048925.1 Garcialebias charrua | reverse complement strand
TTCTGTTCAGTTTTATTTAAAGAGTTTTCTGTAATAATTTAAAGAAGTGGTAATACATGTGTTATGTTCATTATGTGAATGGATAAAGTTTTAAAATGGGTTTTGATGCTGTTAATTTTTTCAAAACTAATTTTTTGGAAGTTGAAATTAAAAAATGTTGTTAATTAAGTGTGTCTTGAATGAAAATAGCCCATGTTTAAAATTATAAAAAATTGTATCAACACTATTAAAGAACAGATCTTAAGGATTTATGTTACACAAATATTTCCATTACATTAAAGAGACAAATTGAAGAAAACCATTTAATAAACATGAGGGTTATGAGGGGGTCCCTGAACCCAAAAAGTCATAGGACTCCTGCTCTAGGGGGTGAGCCCCCCCACTTTGGGAACCACTGCTTTAATATCTCACCTGTCCAACATGTTAATGCAGCTTTTTCATTCCCTCACTCATTCATTCTTCAACTTTCAGGTTTTCATCATCAACCTGCTCAGGGACAGTAAATATTACCACTTCAGGCCGGTGATGGACACGTACATCCAGAAACACTTCGCCGGAGCTCTGGCCTATAAGTGAGTGTTTCACTCCAAACAGCTGCACCTCTTTTACAACCTAAAAACACAAACTGTGATTTAAACTCTTCTCATTAAAATGCATGTGTTTGTTTCTGTTTTTAAACTATGTTAAATGTGCATCGTTCTGAAAATAGTGCTTAATGTTTTATTTAATTTGCTTTTTTCATTGTCTCGGATTTAAGCTGCACAGAAATACTCGGAGTGAATTTCGAGATAAGAAAATAATCACATAATTCTGTTTTACATGTATTACAAAAGTGTTGCTTCCTGTTAGTCAACAGAACACAGATAAAATACAAATGATAAAGAACAAATGAAATGAAATTTAAAATAATAAGACTCATAATAAACTGATAAACTCACAGAAACAACACAAATCAGAGAGCTTAGAGCATCTCAGCTTATTTACTTTTTAATCTTTTTAAATCCACAGTTTTACTCTCCTGGTTTATTCTTGGTGTTTTCATGTCCCTGAAACTTCAGAGGAAAAACAAAAACTTGTATTAAATATTTACATTTTTATTTGCTGCTTCTGACTGAGACACGTTCAGGAAGAGTTGCTGTAAAATAATTAATCTTAATGTTTCCTTTAGAAATGAGTGAAAACTCAGTTTAACCTTCAAGCAAAAGGCCAGATTTAAAATTAACTAGTTTAAAATTAAAACAATCATATGACACTGACATGGCATTTAGCAACTCTTCACTAATATGATTGCATAATTAGCATCAAAACCTGTTATTAATACATTTTCTTTCAGTGCTTGTTGCCACACAGGTGATGTCCAAAAGGTTTAATCCAGTTATTCTACTGAAAAAAATAAAAAATAAAATCTTAATTCAGCTAAATGTTGGAGGAAACAAGACAAACTCCTGCCTCCCAATTTATTTATTTTTATTTATGTCCACCCAATAAACTCACATTTTGAACAAATTATTTTTACATGTTGTCTTCACAACTTGTTTTTATAACTTTAAATTAATCTAAAGGGTTTATCGCTCTCGCAGAATAAATGTACATATTTGATCCTGACATGTAAAATCAGTCTCGGTGTAAAACGTGTGTTTCAGGGAGCTGATCCGTTGTCTGAAGTGGTACATGGACCGCTCGGCTGAGGTGGTCAGACTGGACCACATCCAGGAGGCCATGAGGGTAAGAACCAGATTGAGCCTGGGGTCAGCAGGTCTTTGAATCTCGACTCTGAGCAGCTCGGTCTGATCGTCTGATCTGAGCTGTGACATTCCTCAAACATCTCTTCATCACCGTTTGTTCATCTGAACACATTAGCAACATTTTTTAGTCAGTTTGTTGAAATGTTCAGTTTTTCTACTTGGAGTCTTGGCTTTTTAAATTATTATTTTTTTTTTTTACAAACAGCAGACTGTTGCAGAAGAAAGCTCTAAAAATCTAACGAACAAGCAGAATGTACCACATTTATCCAACAAAGCTGCTCAGCAGTTTAAAATATTAATTTGACTCGAGCGTTCATCCAGACGGGTCACACTGTCATGTAGACGTGGACAGTTTGAATTATTCAGGACAGTTTGGACACGTCCTGCAGCTCCGGGTTCACATCCAACTTTTTTATTAATCTTCGAGAAGTCTGTTGGTTTGAGCTGTTTCTGTCTGTGATGATCTTTAACAACATTTTATTAACTCTGGACTCACTCATCCTCATACAGTCTCTTCATCCATCCATCCATCCATCCATCCATCCCTTCATCCATCCATCCATTAATCCATCCATCCCTTAATCCATCAATCCATCCATCCCTTAATCCATCAATCCATCCATCCATCCATCATCAATCCATCCATCCCTTCATCCATCCATCCCTCCATCCATCCATCCAAGCATGCATCCATCCATCAATCCATCCATCCCTTCATCCATCCATCCATCAATCCATCCCTCCATCCATCCATCCATCCCTCCATCTATCCATCCATCCATTCATCCATCGATCAATCCATCAATCCATCCATCCATTCATCCATCCATCCATCCAAGCATGCATGCATCCATCCCTCCATCCATCCATCCATCCATCCATCCACTCCTTCATCCATCCATCCAGCCATCCATTCATCCATCCACCCATTCATCCATCCATCCATGCATCCATCCATCCATCCATCATGTATGCATCCATCCATTCATCCATCCATCCATCCATCCATCCAGCTACTCAGCCATCCAGCTACTAATCCATCCATCCATCATGCACCTATTCATTCATCCTTCCATTCATTCATTCTTGCATGCATCCATCAATCCATCAATCTACCATCCATTCATCCATTTACCCATTCGTCCCTCCAACTACCCTTCTATCCATCCATTCATCCATCCATCCATTTATGCATGCATCCATCCATGAACACATGCATCCATCCATTCATCTATTCCTCCATGAACCCATTCATCCATCCAACCATCCATGCATGCATCCATCCATCCATTCATTCATCCATCCATCTACTCATCCATCCATCTATTTATCCCTGCATGCATCCATCCATGAACCCATGCATCCATCCATTTATCCATCTATGAACCCATCCGTCCATCCAACCATCCATTCAGGTATCCATCCATTTATCCATCTTTCTACTCATCCATCCATCTATCCATCCATGAACCCATGCATCCATCCATTTATCCATCCATGAACCCATCCATCCATCCAACCATCCATCCATCCATGCATGCATCCATCCATGCGCCTATTCATCCATTCATCATCCATCCATCCTTTCATTCATCCATCCACCCATCCATCCATCCATTATCTTTTACCTGCTTCTTTTTCTGGTTGTGTGGGTTACTGGTGCCCATATCCATCAGTCACTGTGAACAGGTCTCCAGTCCATCATAGGGACACATGAAGACAAATGAGACAACCATTCATTCTCTCACTCACACCTAGGGACAATTTAGAGTCACCAATCAGTCTAACATGCATGTTTTTGATCTGTGGGAGGAAACTGGAGTACTAGGAGAAAACCCACACATGCACAGAGAGAACATGCAAACTCCACCCAGAAAGACCCCCAGCAGAGCTTCTTGCTGAGAGGCAACAGCTCTACCAACTGAGCCACCCCATGGTGTTACCCAACATCTAAATAAAGGCTGTTCACTTTGGCTCCTTGAATGTCTCTCATGTAAAAACGTTTTGAGTAATGAATGAAGTCCAGACATCAGTACAACTGTATTAAATTATATCTAAATATTTCTGTTACCTTCAGAAAAACAAGTACATTTCCATGCATGCATCCATCCATGAACCCATCTCCTACTCCGCTCCTGCTTCATGGAATATCTTACAAAAAGATCTGAAGCTCTCAGCCCTGACCTCTCTAAATGGTTTTAAGAATCTTTTGGAATCCTGGCAAAAACCATTGCAGATATGTTCCTGTTTTTGATTTTGTACATCTACCTTGTGGTGTTTTGCTAGTTTTGATACTTTGCATTTCACTTTCTATTTCTCTCCTATGTTTTTTTTTTCTTTTTTTTTTTTCTGTTGTTTGTTGTTTAAGGAAATTCTACCATTGCTGTTCATCATTCTTTAGTTTGTAGCAGGTCGCTTTTGTAAATGAGCCCTCGAGGCTCAATGAGATTTACCTGACTAAATAAAGGTTGAATGAATGAATGAATGCAGCATAGCTAAACGAATGCATTCTGTTTCTATTATATTTGTCATCACAACAATTGTTTTGGATTAGAATCTGTATTTTGTGTTTCTTTCTTTTATATCGCACAAACAATGCTCAGGCGCTGGAGTACCTGTTTAAGTTCATCGTCCAGTCCCGGATCCTGTACTCCCGGGCCACTTGTGGGATGGAGGAGGAGCAGTTTCGCACCAGCATCCAGGAACTCTTTCAGTCCATCCGCTTCGTCCTCAGTCTGGACAGCCGCAACTCAGAGACCCTCATCTTCACCCAGGTGAGGAGACACACCTCTAAAAACTCAACCACCACTTTACGTTCACATGCAGCTCAGTTTGTTTTCCATCACCTCTTAGCTGCTTTTGACTTTTATCTCCTTCTGCACCTGTTTCTTTCTGTTCCTTGGACCTTTCCTTTCCTTACTTTCTCTTTCAATCTCCCCTAATGTTCCTTCAATCGGGTCCCAATCATTCCTCCTGGGCCTCCTCCTTACCCATGCACCACAGGGCTCCCAGCCTTGTCCGGGTCCAAATCAGGCTCCAGGTCCCATTATTGGGCCTGCCACTCCCTTAACTCTAATCTCTGCCCTGGGCCAAAGCCAGACCCCTGGCCCAGGACAGGTTCCTGGCAGCGGGCCGCCCAGCTGCTCTCAGGCCTCGAGCTCCAACGCTCTGCGGCCGCCTCCACTGTCAGTAAGTAGATGTTTGAAAGAAAGCAACAAGTCCCAGTTTCTTGCTCAGAGTCCCTGCTTGTGTTTTCAGCTGTTTGTGAGCCCTGACACACACCTGTGGTCGTGCACAGCCTGACAGTAGTACTACACACCTTTGTTCATCTTGCACTGGATGCTGCTCTAAGAACCATTTACATCTCACACTTCTCATTTTTAACCATGCTCCCTGGCAGGGCTTCATTTGTAAACTGATCGATGCTGGAACACAAATAGCGAGCGGCCTGAAACTTAGATTGTCACAAACAGTGATGTCAGTAACTCGTTACAAAGTAACGCGTTACTGTAGTCGGACCACTTTTTCAGTAACTAGTAATCTAACGCGTTGCTATTTCAAAATCCAGTAATCAGATTAAAGTTACTTATCCAAATTACTGTGCGTTACTTTTTTTTGTCATTTTCTGTAGTACTGTAATTTAATTTTATTTCCTCTATGCGTCTCGGGGAGTGATAAAAAAAAAAGACGGCTGTGAAACCTGACACCACGCGTGACAGAAACGTGAGGTGCTCACGGAGCCGAGGGGGAGACTCAGCTTCAATAACACGGTAAAAACAATTATAGGTTTGCTGAAAGTTATAGCAAAGATGTGTCTGAGCTTAACCTTTCCTTAATAAATTCACGAAATGGTCAAATCAGCTGGATTTTAAAAAGTAGTTTTGCTATGTGCACGCGCGCGGGTGGGACGGTGGTCTGTGCAGCACAGAACAACGGCTTTCAAATTTAGCAAAATAAACGCTTAAAATATATATTTCTTAGCTGACATTATAGCACAAGTGTTCCTGAGCTTAACCGTTCCTTAATAAATTCACATAATGGTCAAATCTGCTGGATTTAAATTGTTTCGCTTTGTCGTCTTCCAAACGGTCGCAAAAATAAATTATAAATAAATCGAATTTTAGCTCAAACATCTCATACAGCTAAGCAGTTGTAAATATCCATCCACTGATTACTTTCTGTGAGTTTCATCAAAATCTGTTGTGTGGTTCTTGAGATATTTTGCTAACAAACACTAGTTCAGACCTCCACAGTTCAGGAGGCCGGGTTGCGACAGAGTGCGTCCGAGCAGAGGAGGCTTTTTTCGGACACATGAGCTGAGAACGGTCGGTGGACCCTAGCGGCCGAAAGTGGTACTGCGCCCCTAGCGGCCGAAAGTGGTAATAAAGTAACTTATTAATCTAAATTAGTATTTTCCTTCATTACTTTACAAATCAAGTAATCAGTAACTTAACTAAGTTACTTTTCCCAAGGACTAATCAGTAACTTAACTAAGTTACTTTTTCAATGTAACTATGCCATCAAACCACATTTTGTAACTAGAGAAATGTTATTTTCTGTGAAAATGCGGCGTGAACGTTTCTAATATCTCACCTGCTTCACTATTTTATTGTTTTCCATGAACCAGTTAATGTCTGCTGGTTTAGTTTCTGTGTCTTGTGTCATGACTTTCTGCTGACCTTTGAACTTTTCTGTCAAAGTTTTTCAGTGTTTTTGTTCCTTTTGTCTGTTTAGTATTTTTTTTGTTTGATGAGTTTTTTTTTCCCACCAGCTGTGGAACTTTCAAACCAGGTGAACAGCTGTGCTTTAAAGGTGGTGTGACATGATTTTAAAACATAGACATTTTAGAAAGAGGAGCTACTCAGCTTTGATTGTTTGTACACAGATGCTTCGAATAATTAATATATAAAAGTATTTTTAAATAAAATAGTTTTAATGACGTAACTCTGCAGGGTGTCGCAGTCAAACGCAGACGCATTTTTATGACGCAATTGCCAGAACGCACCTTGTAAATAACCAATAGCGTTGAATATATAAACTGAGGAATTAATCAATTTAAGTGAAGATTTGAGCAATTTGTCTTCAGTTTGGGAAGCCAAAGTTAGTTTCAGTGATGAACAAGAAACAGCTGGTTCTACTGTAGGTCTACATCCATATTTATATTAGTCTTACCGTGCAGGGTGCGAGGGGGAGTCCAACATCAGATGAGCAAGGTTCTGAGGGTGAAGGGCTGGAACCCGATCGTAGTCGTCTACAGAGCTGGCGATGTTAGAACACCCAAATGCGACACAACGTACCGGCATTTTTCAAGTTATACAAAAGAAAATAGGCGATCTTGAAGACAATGTCACTGCATGCTAATAGCAGCCTGCAGACTGAACTCCTTTGTCACTACGTCAAATGACGTTGCATGCGTAAGTACCCGGATGTCCCGTGACGAAACACGGCGCCAATTTCAAAATCACTTTTGAAACAAAATTTCATTGATTTATCATTTTGCTTGTAAAAACGAACATAGTTGAATGAGACAACATATATATATGTTGTGCCACTTTATGCGTAGTTCCAAAATCATGTCACACCACCTTTGAAATACAGAAGCTCCATTTAATTTTTTTTTGGTCTGCTCGGGCTTTAAACATTTTGAAAAAAGATCAAACCAGTTTTAAAACTAGCAGAGAGTTTATGGAGAAGATGTTTTGCTGCTGAGGCACATCTGGGTGAGATGAAACGAATCCATTCATTTTATGAACCAGCTTTTCCCTGAGCTCACCTCTGCTCTCCTCCGGTGTTTTACAGAAACCGTGGACCCGCTTGTCTCCACAACCATCACAGAAACAAGCATTAACCTTCTTCTTCCCAGCATGCACCTCTGCACTTTGCTGTGAATGTCCTCCTCTCTTCACTGACTCTTCCCTGTCTTGCACGTCTTCAGGCCGCCCTGTTGAACTCGTTCCCGGCCATCTTCGACGAGCTCCTGCAGATGTTCACGGTCCAGGAGGTGGCGGAGTTTGTGCGCGGCACGTTGGGCAGCATGCCGTCCACGGTCCACATCGGGCAGTCGATGGACGTGGTGAAGCTGCAGTCCATCGCTCGGACCGTGGACAGCAGGCTCTTCTCGTTTCCTGGTAAAGGTCTAACTTTATACATCATCACGTCTTATTACGATTAATCTTATTTCATAAGGAGACAGAAATTTGTTTTTCAAAATAAAACAAGAAAAGAGTGAACGAAAGCTGCATATTGAATAGTTTTATTAGTGATCACTTAATTGTTAAGTTTATTTAATCAATTAAATTACAGTAATTTGGTCATTTAAATTCAGAGTTCTGAAACCCATTAAAATGCAAATAATGAATGATTAACCAGTGTGTATGTGTGTGTATGTGTGCTCATGCGTGTGTGTGTGTGCGCGCGCTCAGAGTCTCGAAGGATCCTACTCCCGGTGGTCCTGCATCACATTCATCTCCACCTGAGGCAGCAGAAAGAACTGCTCATCTGCTCAGGAATACTCAGCTCCATTTTCTCCATTATCAAGAGCAGCTCACTGGTAACACAAACACACACACACACACACACACACACACACACTGCACACATTTGATGTTTTATACAAATCGAACACTCCAACATACACAACGTCCGTCTGGAGTTGTGATGGTCAGGAAACATGAAAGGTGTCTATATATATATATATATATATATATATATATATATATATATATATATATATATATATATATATATATATATATATATATATATATATATATATATATATATATATATATATATATATATATATATATATATATATATATATATATATATATATATATATATATATATATATATATATATATATATATATATATATATATATATATATATATATATATATATATATATATATATATATATATATATATATATATATATATATATATATATATATATATATATATATATATATATATATATATATATATATATATATATATATATATACACACACATATTGCAAACATCACCAATGTATCATTATCAGCCACTTATTCATTTAAAACACCTGATCTAAATGTCAGCAGCCATCTTGTGTTGTGGATCAGAGAGGTTTTAAGAGGAAAACCCCAATGAGTCTGTGTTGACAACACTCGATCTGACTGTAAGGTTTTGAACACTGGTGTCCCACAGGGTTGTGTGTTATTGCCGCTTTTATTCTCTATATACACAAATGAGTTGCGACACAACAGCAAAGGCTTCACATTAATTAAGTATGCTGATGATATGCTCCTAGTTGTTGTCCTGAAAGACACCAACATCCCCTCCTGCTCCCAGCTCATAGATCAGCTCTCTGGTCTGACGACAGTTTTCTGGACAGGGCCTGTATTCAAACCTTCTGTTACAAAAGGGCAGGAAGTAGAGCAAGTGTTCAAACTTGAATACATTGGAACAATAATTACTTTGTAATAACAAATTTGACCTTTCAGTACAACACTGACTGTATTTACAAAAAACCCAGACAGCGTCTCCACTTTCTGTATAAGCAAAGGAGCTTTAATACTAACAAACATACCTTGTAACTGGTGTACAGGTCACTCACTGGTTGAAAGTGTCGTTTCCTTTAATATTGTCTCATGGTATGGGAACGTTGTACCAGATGGTCAAACAAGGTATAAAAGTCATTGATCATCAATAAATGAAACTTACAGACCTGTACATTCAGGTTCTTGGGAAAAAAAGGTGATTCAGGTTAACAATGACCCAACTCGCCCACTACAACCAGTATTCAGGTTCTGGTGGAAGGCTGCTGGTTCCTCTGGTAAAGAAACGGGTACAAAAAGTCATTTGTTCGCTCTGATGTGAGTGTCCTTGATAAGATCCTATATTTAAACGCAGCCTCACATGATAAACCATTGTCTGCTAAGATGTTTTGATGTGTTTAATGTATTGTGTATTTTAGAATGCTTTCATAGGGTTAGCAAAGCTTTTTATACGTTTTATGACATTTTAACTTGTGGTGTTTGTTTATGAGCCAGACATCAAAGATAAATCTCCATTTCATGGAATGTTATGGACAATAAAGTTATATTGAATTGAATTATCTAAGAAGGTTTATGTGTCTCATCTCATCAAATATCTTGAAACTAAAGGATCTGGTTAATTTAAAAATGCTATTGATCATGTTTAAAGCTAGAAAGAGATTATTGCCATTTAATTTACAAAAGTTATTTTTCTTTCTTAAGCTCTTGTGATAGAACTAACAGAAGGAAGTATGATTTCAAAAGTAAAACTGCGTACTACTTTAAAACAAATGTGCATTTCGGTGCATGGAGTTAAACTATGGAACAGTTTGGATGAGGAGTTTAAAAAATGCTCTAAAATAAACCAATTCAAAACACTTTATAAAAAAGAATGATTACTCTTATACAATTTTGAGTTGTTAATGGGAAGATTGGTATATTGTTATGTATGTTATTGTTGATATGTTGTTTGCAATTTGTTTTGTTAATTTAATGTATATGGCCATGACATTTTTGTAATTATTGAGAAAGGGGGCAGGTCTATACAAGATTTTCTTCTTCCTGCTCCCTCTTCACTCGTGTAAATATGTGTTGTCAGAGAATGTGTTTGTAAACTGATTTTTTTTATCAAGTGATTGATTGATTGATTGATTGAAGTTTATGTGTCTCATTTTATTCATCTGTCAGTTAAAAGTTTGTTAAACTTTTCTGTTCCTCCACACGTCCTTTCTTATTTCTACTTCCTCTTTCCCCCACTCCGCCTCTCTGTTCTGTCACACCCCCTTCACGTTTCTCCCGTGAACTCCTCCTGCAGGACACGTCGGTGCAGGAGGAGGTGGAGATGATGGTGGAGTCCCTGCTGGACGTCCTCCTGCAGACCCTGCTGTCAATCGTGAGCAAGAGCCAGTCGCAGGAGGCGGTAAGGGGTCAACGCTGTCCGCAGTGCACCGCAGAGATCACTGTTAGTAACTAACAATACGACTACTTCACCCACCCCCCACCACCCCCGCCATCCATCCTGTCTGAAACCACCACTCAGTTTTAGGGACGGGCAATCGTAAAATACTGTTTGACTTGTTGATTTATTATATTTATTATATCTTGACACAGTCATTTGATAGTTAATGTACATATTTTTTTATAAAATTTAACACTGAGAGTTTACATAAATATTAAAAAATATTAAAACTGCCTGACCCTAAAACATCCACCATCATTCTCACATCATCCTGTTGGTTCTGGGGTTTCACTCTTCATCCTCATTGTGAAAACACGCATGACTTCAACTATTGTTTTTTTTCTGTTTTCTGTTATTGTATCATAATTATCATCATGTTGGCACAATAAATATCTAATCTTGTGTTTAACATCCATCTTTTGAATCATGCAAAGTTTTTTCTACATGGGTTTACAGTATTTTTAATTTTCTACATTAAACACAACGGTGACTGTCCACCAGTCTGAAGTCACATGTCGGCTCCTTCATCCTGATTCAGGCCCAGTTCTGCTCCGAACATTTACTGTCTTCATTTTTTATTTATTTTTACAACTATGAGATTAATAGTTTGTGTACAGGTACATTGTAAAACTAAATTCTAGTTTGAAGATGTTAGAATAATCGGTTAAAACAGTTGTTAGTTGATTGAATTTGTTGCTGTCTTTTATGTAAAGCAAATAAATATGCAGGAAGAAATTATTCACAGCACTATAAGATATTTTTGGAGCTCAGTATTTTCTGCTCATACAGAGCAATGAAGCTGATTTTGCCCTTTTTACTTGCTAAGGAGCTCGTTATTGTCTTCCCAGCCATAAATTGTACAGAATAAAGGGTGACACCTTGTGGTGACCGTGGAGTGAAGCCTGCTGTCATCATATGTTCTCTTTCTAATGATTCCACGTGATGAGTTCAAATATTTCTCTGTTTTTCTCTTTTCTCAGGGGGAGTACGTCTCATGCCTCCTGTCGCTCCTTCGTCAGATGACAGACATCCACTTTCAACACTTAATGGAAAACTTTCAAAGCAAGGATGAGATCAAGGTAACGAACTGAATGAAAACAAAGTTTTAGTCGTGTTGGTTGAAGGCACGTATGATGCAGAAAGGAACATCTGCAGAACTGTGGCTAATCTGAACGGGGCTCATGGACTTTATTTCACTGCTTCGCCCTCATATGCAAATGTGATTTGTCTTAACTGTTGCTTGCTGGTAGAGTTTTTGCTGTATCATATGGTGTCCTGTAAGACAAAAATGTGATAGATCTTTTTTGTAATACCATTGATTACCCTCATGTTACCTTCCTTTTTTTCCATATCTAAGATTGTGGCGGCGCGGTTTAATTACTGCTGCGGCTACGCGCACTCGCTCCCATCTTAAGGACGGGTGTGCGTCAATTGCGATGATTTTGTGTCCAGGTGCAATGACGATGCCAATAAAGATATATTCTATTCTATTCTATCTATAAGATGAAGATTAACCGAACAAGCGTGAAGCATTTGTAGCACGAATCAACACTGCAGCCTTTTAAAACTTTGAACATCACTAGAGTTAAACTTCCTTCCTTTGTCTTTCTTTGGTCTTCAGGAGTTCTTGTTGAAGATTCTGTGCATGTTCAGAAATTTGATGAAGCTCAGTATTTTCCCTCGCGACTGGAACATCATGAGGCTGCTCACCAGCAAGTAAGACTCACGGACGACCCCCACGCGGCCTTGACACGCATCACGATGACGAGACACGAGCAAAATGCAGCATCACCTAACAGCAGCTGTCGGTGTGTTTCACTCCCTGCAGCATCATCCTGACCACGGCCCAGCAGCTCGGCCCGGCTCTGCACAAGAACTTCTCAGAAACAGACTTTGACTTTAAGGTGATCCAAGTTTCGTTGATTCAGTCAGTCCACAAACACAACACAAGGGCTCTGAGCTCCTCGAGTTATGGAGCGTCAAACTATAAAAACAGTTTGAGGACACAGAAACATTAGGAGCAGGATGGATCATTTGTTTTTATTCTGAGAAGTGAGTGAATGGGGAGGAAATATTTTCTCCAGCAGGAGAAGACTCAGCTGAACTCTGCTGATCTTATTATTAGACGTCTCACATTTAAATATGTATTAAAGTTGTGCAGAGCTCAGTGTGTGTTAGTTTACAGGAAATACGTGCTTTAAGGTGTGTCGTGCTTGTTTGTGTGAGCAGGTGTGGAACTCCTACTTCAGTCTGGCTGTTCTTTACATCAACCAGCCAAGTTTACAGCTGGAGAACCTGAGTCCTGCGAAGAGGAAGAAGGTCTTAGACAAGTAAGAACGCACAAACACAGAATAAACCACACAATCTGACTCTTAGTTTGACTTCAGGTGCACATTCTGCAGTTCATACGGTCATAATTCTCATGCGTGCTGCTGATGTAAATTCAGAGTTTTGTTGCTGCTGAAGTTAAGAGAATCTTGGCGGTGCTATAAACTCAATAATCTGACAAAAACACATCTTATATATAAGACCAGTTCTACTTAATAACCCCCCGAAGAACTCCCGATACTTAAACTCATTGAACATCCAGAGGCTCAAACGTTTTTTAAATTTCACAAACAGCATGGAGCGACACACCTGCTGCTGCTGCTGAAACACAATCACATCTGAAAAAAATCTCTTCATCAGCAGTTGGAGAACCAAAAAGTTAACTTTAGGTTGAGCTGAAATAAAATGAGAACCGTGGAGAGATGGAGGTGTGCAGAGCAGAAGCTCAGGTCACACGTGTGTTTTTAAAAAAAAATTTTTTTTATATATATTTATTTTATTTGTTCATTTTATATTTTATAAAGAGAAAACATTTTTACATTATAGCAATAAAATGAGAAGAGAAAAAACATAAAATGAAAGGAGACAGGGAGAAGAAAAAATCTTTTTACCTGCCCCTTTTTTCTATAACAACAAAAAAGTGAGATCAATAAAAAATAACTCAACCAAGTATACAAAATTCCAAGAACTCACCAATGATAAAATTTAAGCAATTTACACAATTTGAATACACATTTGAATTTTAGTACAATTTGACAATTTGAATATTTAGTATTTAATTACCATATTAGCTTTAATCTTTTTTTAAATACTACAAGTGAGTTAATAGTTTTAATTTCATTTTCTAAACTATTCCACAAGTCAACACCTTGTATTGATACACACCGTCCTTTCAAACTTGTTCTGCATTTTGGCTTTGCAAAAATCTCCATTCCTTTCAGGTTGTAACAGCTCGTTCTTTTTACAAAATGTACTTGAACATTTAGAGGCAACAACTTTTTTTGAGCTCTATACATTACCAACAAAATGTTGTAATTCACCAAATCATAAAACTTAAGCAACCTAAGTTGCTTAAATAATATATTCGACGGATGTCAGTGGGGATTTCCCGCAATAGTTCTCACTGCTCTTTTTTGTAAAATAAATATAGTGTTCGTTAAGGTTTTACACGCCTTTCCCCAAACCTCTATACAGTAAATCAGGTGTGGAACAACTATGGCATTATAGAGCAAATACAAAGCTCTTTCATCCAATAAATCCTTAACTTTGTACAACACAGCTGTGGATCTAGATATCTTAGTTTTAACCGAATGTATACAGTGGCGGTTCTAGACCAGTTGTACTGGTGGGGCCAAGCTGGGGCCAGAGGTTTTGTCAGAGGGGCACGTTCATCAGATGAACGTTGTTACCTGTATATAATTTTGGACTGAGAAACTGAACCAAGACTTCACCTAACAGTTATTTTCATTATCATTTTATTTGCTTATTAATATATTTTATTCAGTCAATACAAATACTGTGTAAAATGATTTATATTTTTCTCATTTGATTTTTTAAACTATTTTCTTTGGTTACAATGGTTAATCACTGCTTTAAAAAAATAAGAGTCAAGTAAGATTTCGAATCTGTCTTTTTCTCCGAGATGAACTTCAACAAAGACAGATTCGAAATCTTACTTAACTGTTAGGTGAAGTCTTGGTTCAGTTTCTCAGTCCAAAATTATATACAGGTAACAACATTGGCTGCCCTACTATCACAGCA
>JBBPBX010014876.1:16753-35442 GCA_038048925.1 Garcialebias charrua | reverse complement strand
CTTGAAAGCAATATTAGACAACCAAGTAATTAAATGATCTAAACTTGGAATGCATATCACCCGCTGCCTTTCATGCCAGTTTTAAACAAGATCGTCTGATCATCAGAGCACCAAATACAGCACACCAAACACCCGTCTACAAACTATTATACAGCAATCTGTAGCAATGCCCTGAACAAGTAAAAACCTTGGTTGAACCTTGACCTTGATTTGTGACCTTGGCCATGGAGCTGGGGTGATTACTGGATTATGTGACACACTGTCAAATGGTGGTACAAATACAAATTGTTACATTAGCTTGTGCAAATCAGAAGTTATGAATGGAACAGGAGAAGGTTTATAGAACGTACAGATGGAGACCAGACCATCATACGTCCTCTACGGATGGGCATGAAAAAAACAACAACAAACAAACAAACAAAAACAAAAATATATATATATATGCAAATATTTTAAAAAAAAATTATAATCTTCACATAAGTGCTCAGCTGTGGTTGAGTAGTTAGAGCAGTTGTCCTCCAGCAGTCACATGTTGAAGTGTCCCTGAGCAAGACAATGAACCCCTCATTGCCTCTGATGTGTGTCCCATGGGTGAATGAATGTGATCTAAAAGTATTGATTAGTTTCTACAGATTCAGATTAGCTTTGTAGAGATCTAGTAGAGATTGTGCCCCACAGGTTGATAACTACCGTACTGGTCTAACAATCATTGACCGCTTCAACATAATCCATTCAATGATCCCTGAGATGATTGATGATGATTGATGGTGATGATGATGATCAAGTTAAAGACATACAAACATGAGCACACACCTACAGGCATGAGCAAAAACATTATCACTCACCTTTTAGCATTTTACGTGTTGGGTCATAAAGAGGCACTTGCTATTGTTAATTTATATAATCTGGAGCCAACTAGTTTTTGCATACAATACTCCAATCTTTAATTTTGAGCTTTTAAAAATCATAGATTTTTTTTGTTTTTACCTTGAGGTCCAGTGGGCTGAGTCCACATGCCTTCACACGAACTCGGACCTGGTGGTTGTCCAAGACATCTGGAGGAGTCTGGAACAAACAAACAAAGTGAGGTCAGTCCTGGCAGAGAGATTCAAAATTATACGCAGAAAAGAGTTGATGAATGCATTTATTATACTAAGAAATAATAATAATGGTGTCAAGTCTTTGTTAAACACACGATCCTAAACATCTGACGTTTCATTCATAACTATGAATACATGACTGCATGCAGAGTACAATATCACATTTTCTTATATATGAAGGAAAGGGGCGAATTAGAATTTCCTGTTAGACTAAGGAGCTTAGTTAAAGTAAGAACAAAATAAATCAGGAAAAACTCAATAGAAAAATGAACACACGGATGCAATGTTCGCTACTAATTATGCATGAGGACGGGAGGTTTACTAGGGTTTTCTATGTTAATGTCTGAACATTTAGAACAGCGAAATCTAAATAAAATAAAAAATAGATATTAAAAAAGGGTCAACAAGCTCACCGTTTCTTGAATAACGAACTTGGGCTCAGCATCGTTTTCACCTGCACGGCAGTACAAACATTTCATGTTGTTGCACTTTTAATACATGGACAAAACACTCAAATAAAAAAAAATGAATCAAAACAACAAGGTTTCTCTCAGGTTAAGAGTCTTTTAAAGAGGAAATTGTTGTTTTCAGATGGGAATCAGCTGACTTCTTCTTCTACGGTTTTCTCTTCTTCTTCGCCGTTTTCTTTTTGTTCATCTGCATGGAAGACTCGCTCACCTCGCCCTCTATTGGCTATCTTTCATAATAACAACTTTAATTATTTTAATTTTAACATTTTCACAGGGAATTATTATTATTATTATTATTATTTTACAATATTACCCCATATCAATATTTTTCACAAGTTACTCTTGTTTATTTAATGGCAAATCAAGCCAAGTTATGGTTGAATAAACGCCTAGTACAAGGTCCTAATAAATTACTATAAGATAATTTACACCACATCATTATTTGCTTAACAAAAATGTATGTCTGAAAAATAAATAAATAATTGATCTTTGACTTTTTAAGAGAGTAAATGATATTATTAGTGTTTGCATTATTGTTGTTTAGCGTGTATCTTACCTTTTGGCATACTTGTTGGCATTTGTTTGGCATATATATATTAGTGTATATCTTAGAACCTTATACTGTATACCGTACTTTTTATTTTTACGCTTTCAAAATTTTGTTCCACCTCATGTACCACATATGAGAATGCCAATAAAACTGACTTGAATAATAATAATAATAATAATTAATTCAATTTATAACGCACTTTTCATTAATGAAAATCTCAAAGTGCTACAAGGTGCAACAGAATTAAATGTCAATAAAACAAGTAATAAAACAAGTAAAATCAATAACAGTATCAACTAAGATCAAAAGTAGAATCATGAGGAGGTAGAGTATGCTCGGTTGAAAAGAAAGGTCTTCAAGCCGCTCTTAAAGTCAACCACAGACTGTGGGGCTCTCAGACAGTCAGGAAGAGAGTTCCACAGGCGGGGGGCAGCCACACTGAAAGCCCGGTCTCCCATGGTCCTTAATTTGGTTCTCGGAATGTGAAGGAGATTACTGTTCTGTGACCGCAGCGACCGGGTGGATGAGTATGGAATAAGAATATCCTTCAGATAATCTGGTGAAGCTCCATGTAAGCATTGATGTGTAATGAGAGCAGTTTTGTACTGAATTCTGTAGGCGACAGGAAGCCAATGAAGGTTATGGAGAATGGGCGTAATATGTTCAAATTTACGAACTCTCAACAAGATCCTTGCTGCACTGTTTTGAATATATTGAAGTTTCTGAAGGTTTTTGCCAGGGATTCCAATAAACAGGGAGTTGCAGTAGTCGAGCCTGGAGGAGACAAAAGCATGGACGAGCTTCTCAGCATCGGAAAAAGTTAGGGATGGGCGAAGTCTGGAGATGTTTCGAAGATGGAAGAAGCAAGTTTTAAACAGAAGCTTAATGTGATTTTCAAATGTAAGATTGGAGTCCATTTTTATTCCAAGATTTGTAACAGAGGTGGAGAGGGGGATGTCTTGTCCAGAAAAGGAAATTGTTGTTATAGTTGATGTTTGTACCTGGTGAGGGGTGCCAATCAGTATGGCCTCAGTCTTGGAGCAGTTTAATTGAAGAAAGTTCTGATTCATCCATAACCTAATTGCCAGGCAGGCAGAGAGGGCAGTGAGTGAAGATGGAGATGACAATGTGGAAGATGAGGATGCTCCAGTCCTGATGACTTGAACTTGAATAAAATAGTAAATAGTAGTCAGCCGCTGAAAATCAACTGCAAACTGTTCATTATTATGAGTGCCAATGAAACTTTGTTGGTTTGTTGTTCTGAAGCATTCAGCTGTGTGAACTATAGACAAAGTGTTAGTCTGCCTTCAGCCCCAGGCCTCCCTTGCAGAAGAGATCTGTGATCTCAGTGGGATTTGCCTGATTAAATAAAGGTTAATAAATAGACATAGTGTTAAAACAATGCCGAGAAGGAAATGCATCAGCAATAACCTCAGCAAAGAAACTGTTGATGTCCATCACCCCAGGGGTTATAAGATCATTCATTTTTTAAACTATTTGTATTCTATCATTCTACAGAATAAAAAACAGTTATAATAATACAATATATTAAATTGTTATATGTGAACACAACCAGCTAGAAGAGCTCACTCATGATTATAACATATTAAATAGTAAACATTACTTTAATAAATAATAATAAAAAAACAATTTTAACGAGGCTTTATATTACTATTATTCTTTTTTTAAAACAAAGTATCGAAAATGAGTTTTAACAGGAAAGGGGCGCTCAAAACTCCCCTTGGGCGTTTTGCACAAATATCGCGAGATTTGTCAAAGCATTTAAAAACAAAACGTGAAGTCTCGCGAGATTTTACTAGCGTTACCCCCATTTTCCAGCTGTTCCTCAGTCGGTCGGGATTTCTGAAGCACGGGAGATTCACCGGAAAGGTCTTACTGTGATAAACCATCACATTTTGGGAGAAGAGGTCGCATTATATGGCTACATAAATACACAACGACTTGCTTCTACCAGTATTCAACGATGGAAGCCAAAGTATGAGGTAAGAAGAGAGCGCCGAGGCTTTGATGTGAAAGAATGTCCTGAGCGGAGATGCTAGCTGTTAGCATAACTGATAACGGGTGATGGGCCAGCCGGACGTTGTTACCTCCCGTATCACCGTCTGCACTAACATGTCATATTAATCCGCTTAGGTCGAGTATGACAAGAGCAGAGTGAGTACTCAGAGGACGGTGCCATCATTAAGTCCAGTTAGGTGTTAGCCGAAATGCTAACGTGAAATCACTGCATTTGAATGAGCCGTGTGACTGGTGGTCAACCTCCGGCTCCTCCACAGGACTAGTGCACTGAAGTGAGGAGGTGACTTGTAGTGAGCATGAGAAGAGGAGTGTCCTTATGGTGAAGATTGTTCCCATTAGCCTAGCCGCTCGGTTAAAAGATGATGGTGGTCACAGCCTGAGAACCCAGAACCTTATTGTGTTTGAGCAAAGCGCCTCGTGAGGAGCTCTGGATGAAGCTGGATGTCAGGCTGGATGTCAGGCTGGATGTCAGGCTGGATGTCAGGCTGGATCGCGACCACATCTGAGGGCTGGACACAGAGCATCACTGAAGGTGGCGCTTCAGGGTTTGGGTGAACAAAAGCAGCATCGGCGAGAGTTGGTTTCCATGGCAACGTGGATGCTGACAGACCTCCCCCTTCAAGGTGGAAACGGGGAGAAGATGTAACCCATTTATATGAGGGGCTGCAGACTGTGTGGGACACATGGACGTCCAGCGACTGCATCAAACATAACATCTGCTGTAAGTCAGCCCAGAAGCTGAACCCTGGTGTGGTAGTACCATATACCATACCAATTTTATTTATAAAGCACTTTAAACAGCGACAAGGCCAGACCAAAGTGCTGTACAAACAAACAACAGGCAACACACACACAATGAAGTACAGAACAGAAGACATAAAAACTGTACATACAAACATAGTAGCTGAGAGTCACCTTCAACACACTTAGCACTTTGAGATTTTTATTAAAGGTGCTATGTGTAACTTTCTGTAGAGCACATAACTTAGAAATATTTTCAACAGGCAAAGCATTCTGATCCCTCCCCCTCAGAGCCATATATGGCTCTGCCCCCCTTGCTCTGCTGAAATTCAAATTCAAGCTCTGTTTTTATTGGCTGATTCAAATTCAAACTCTGTTTTTATTGGCTGGTTAATGACGGGTCACTCTGTGTTTTTAGTGTTTTTATAAATGCTGATAGAGAAGCAAGGGGACTATAGTTTTTTTCAGAGATTACTTTGTCTAACATCAGTCTGTCAGTAGATAGTGACAGAGTGAAGAAATATGTTAAAAATATATTGTTAGAAAAGTTAAGACTACACTACAAAGTTACATAGTGCAACTTTAATGAAAAGTGCGGTATAAATTGAATTTATTATTATTATTATTATTAACACACTGTCAGAGCTCCACCTCGTCGCTCCATGTTGTACGTTGTGTCATTTGCAGTTTGATCAAAACAGCCTTGACTGTCTTTTCTCGTTGAAAGACGATGTTAGTCTGAAACTGACGTGAAAAGTGTCGGACGATTTTCAATCTGTTTATTCATGTTTTGTTTTTCTCTTAAAACAATACAAATGCAACAACAACAAAAAGAATCACTGATTTCTCTGTTTTTTTTAATCCCAGTGTTGGTTGTTGTAGTTGCATTTCCTTTTTTTTGTGTGAGTGTGAATGTGTTAGTTTCCGTAAAAGGTTGACAAAACCTGCTCATGTCAGCTTGTGGCTAATTTTGTTCTGTTTGTCTTAGACAGAAGAGTCTGGGGCAAGTTTTCTTGGATTCAACCCACACATGCACAGTTTGGTTAAACCCAGATGAGCCTCTTCAGTCAGAGCTCGTCTCAGTTTATGGCAGCTTTAAAAAAATAAAACTTAGAAGCAGCTTTTCTGTAGCCTTTACTTGGGATAATAACAGTTTCCTGAAGAGTTTGTCCGTTTTAGTCAAATATGGAACATATTTATATGTATTTATACAGGTGGTCCCCGACTTACGAGCGAGTTCCGTTCCTACGAGTCGCTCGTAAGACGAAAATGTGTATGTCGGAACCCGAAACACGTGTCGCTCGTAAGTCCGGATTTTTGGTCGTAAGTCGGAAAATGTATGCTAGCGCTGCGCCGAACACCCGTTTTTCAACACAAACGTACATACTGGTTCATAAACATGCACAGAACTTTGTTTACAAACGGTTAGCTAACACACTTTCATCTAAAAACACATACCAGTGCTGTATTTTCTGTACAACTTTACTGTTCGTTAGTCCGCTCGTAAGTCCGGAACCTCGTATGTCGATGACGTCGTAAGTCGGGGACCACCTGTAAGCTATTGTGATATTCCGATATGTCACACTCACATTATATGTTGTGAATGACCGTCAGCTACTACCACATCCAATTTTAGCCCAAGCTCTGTAAAAATTACCTACTGTAGATTGTAGCCATTTTATTAAGGCCAATGTTGATTATCTCTGTTGGCCATCGTGAGTTAGATTGACTCTAAAAGTAAATCAGTTGTATCTAGATTTATCAGCCCCGCTTTCCGTAATTTTGGGAAATCAGAAATCGGCCGATACTTGCATGAGAAACTGATTTTACAGATTTTTAGTTTTGTTTTATCAATTGTCTGAACCTCGTATTTCAGAGCACGACCTCATGGCCAGTTAAAACAAGTTTGTATTGTTTCTAGGATATTGTTCAAGGGCATGTTTTGCATTCAAATAAGATTAGAAAATTGAAGGTGCATTGTGACCTCATAACATCTGACAGTGCCGCTTATTTAAAAAATATCGGTCAAAATCTGAATCAGCAAGTCAGACTTGTTAGAAATCGGTGATCGGCCAGAAAACTGCGATTGGTGCACCCTTTACTTTTTGAGTTTCAGTTAAATCAGTTCAGTGATTCTTGAGATATTTTGCTAACAGAACCATTCTTGCCATACTGTGGTGAGTCATGTTTTTTCCTCAAACCTAAATGAAAAAGTAAATGTAAAATGCTGCGGACTCTGTTGGTTCTGTGCAGAGTTGGTTTGAAGATAAAACAAAAAGCTGAATTTATCAATGAACTGATAGCTGATCATCTCGTTGTTGCTTTTCAGTATGGATGAAGTAAATGTGTGATTATTTTGTGAATGTAAAATCTTCATCCGAAACATTTAATAGCTTTTTTTGAGTTAACTGCCTTTGAGTCTTAATTAATTCAGAAATTAAAACTTAGTAACTTAGTTAAAAAGGATGCCACAAATGTGAGGCTGGTTTAAACTTAGAAGATGTATTTTGACTTTAAAGCCTCCTGACACCCACCTCCAGGCCACTTCTCTCATTTTTCCTCTCCAAAACGTTGGACATCAAAGTGAAGTGTGCAGTTATTACACAACCATGAAATTAGTTTAAGAAAGATAACTGTCAGTAACAAGGATGAATTAATCCCTGTTGTCCTGTTGTGACTATTGTGTCCTACGCCTGATGTGTCTTTGTCCGGCTGTTTTCTGTAACGTCTTCATTCAGTGCTGAAAGGTCAAAGCCAGAGGAAAATGTTTTTGCTTGTGTGTGTTTGTGTTTGTTTCTGTGTGTGAGAGAGTGTGTTCTTGTGCCTGCGTTGTAGCAGAATACCTCATGAATAGGGGTGTAACGATACACAAAACTCACGAGACGAGACAAATTACAGAGTTCGCGAAAACGAGACGAGATTTTAATATTAGTTCAAGAAAACTTCAAAGATCGGTTTTATGCCGCAAAAAGGCTTTTATTCTGTTTTAACATGTATTACAAACTCAACTGATGTCTTCATTTTACTGATTGAATCTCCTTAGACCTTAGAACGTTCAACTTTGTTTAAAAAAAATAGATATTCACGCAGGACTTTCCAAAAATTGAACATAAATATCCGCATCAGCACTGAATCTGCAGCCGTCACTCACCAGTGTTGCCAGATTGGGCGGTTCACCGCGATTTTCCTTCTGACTTTTGCGGGTAAAGAGTGCTTTGGGTGGGTGGGACTCTATCTGGCAACACCGGTCACACCGGTGTTTACACAAGTGTGTCTTTACATTCGGGGCAGCGTCGGCAGCGCCGGGACCCTCCATCAGTAGTTGGGGCGTCTTCTATAGCAACTTCATCCGGCGAAGCCATGCTGTCCGTGACGCTGACTTGCTAGGGGCTGCTAGCATTAGCGACTCGCGAGACAACGTTACCTCTCAACGAGAGATATCGCGGGAGTTTAATATCGCGAGATCTCGTACAACGAGATCTCGTTGCACCCCTACTCATGAACAACAAATCATCTACAGTTGAGTACCTTTTGAAGACGGTCCAGGTCAAGAGGGACGACGCAGCTTATTGTCATTAGCCAACACAAAAGAGTACATTTTTACAGACATTAAGCTCATATTTGGTGTGGTAGTAGCTGAAAGTAATTTCCAACACATATTCTGAGCACTGTCTGATGGATGTTGTATGAGATTCTTGTTGTTGTTGTTTTGACCAAAACAACTACAACTCTATTCATTCAGAGGACGCCATCTCCTCTGTGGTCCACACTGATCTCACCCACCTGGAACAGAAGGACTCATACGTCCGTATGCTCTTTGTGGACTTCACATCTGCCTTCAACACCATGATCCCCCAAACCCTGATGGACAAACTATTCACACTAGGACTAAGCCCCTCCATTTGTAACTGGGTACTGGACTTCTTAACAAACAGACCTCAGTCAATAGCCGTGTTTCCATCAAGGTTTCTTGATGCGCATTTTGAAGTATCACATCAGAAAAGCTGAATGGAAACGGCACGATTCGAATTAACTTCCTCTAATTCGCAAAAAAGTTGATACGCTCGCTTGAGGTGGTTTTTGGGTTTTTCGAAACAGAGCTGATGCGCAAAACGAGAGATGGAAACAGATTTGCCGACTCAGTTCTGACGTAGCGAACATTCACGTCATGTGACTGATCAGCTGTTTCCGCTGTAACATCGCTAAAACTAGTTGGCATGACAGAATAAATACAACTTGCCCGATAGCAACACATACCTGAAATATTCTCTCCATTTTGCCGAGATGTGTGGTTCGGTTCCTGTTTTCAACCGCTACTTCCTGTCTACTGTAGACATGCGTAACGCTGACGTAATGCCGCTTTGCGTAGCCTGGTGGATGCGCTTCAAGCCAGTTGATGGAAACACTTCTGATTCGCATTAATTTTTATTTGCATTTTTGCGAATTTTCTAAAATTTGCTCAAAATTCGAATTGAAAATAGATGGAAACACGGTTAGTGAGGATCCACAACTTCTCCTCCTCCACCATAACCCTCAGCATTGGCTCTCCTCAAGGATGTGTGTTGAGCCCTCTTCTGTTCACTCTGCTCACATATGATTGTGCAGCCACCCATCCAGGCTGTCATATTGTAAAGTTTGCAGATGATACAGCTGTGGTGGGATGCATCACAAACAATGATGAGTCCAGCTACAGGCAGGAGGTGGAACACCTGGAGAGCTGGTGCAAAGAGAATAACCTTCACATGAATGTGAAGAAGACAAAGGAGATGATTGTGGACTTCAGAAGGAACAAACACACCCACACCCCACTGAACATAAGTGGATCTGCAGTGGAAGTGGTCTCCAGCTACAAGTACTTGGGTGTACACTTGAATGATAACCTCAGCTGGAGCAACAACACCACCAGCCTGATCAAGAAAGGTCATCAGAGACTCTACTTCCTCAGACGGCTGAGACGAGCTGGTCTGAGTAGCCCAGTCCTCACCTCCTTCTACAGGTGTGCAGTGGAGAGCATCCTGTGCTCCAGCATCAACGTGTTGCATGGAGGCTGCACAGCTGCAGAAAGAAAAGCTCTGCAGAGAGTGTTGAAGGCTGCACAGAAGTCTGTTGGAGTCTGTCACAGACATTTACACCTCCAGATGCAGGAAGAAGGCCACCTGTATCATGAAGGACCCCACTCACCCAGCACACACACTCTTTGCCCCACTCCCTTCAGGACAGAGGTTAAGGAGCATCAAATGTAGAACCACTAGACTGAGGAACAGCTTCTACCCTGAGGCTGTTAGACTCATGAATAAATAAATAATAAGAATAATCACTGCAAAATATCACATCATGCTGATGCTGATCTGTTTCATGTTGCTGTGTTCATTCTTGACCATCTGCTCAAACAGACTCGTGTTCGTGCTGCTGTTTGTAATGATGTTTTTCTATTACATTAGTGGTTAGTGTGTTTCTAGTTGATGTTTTTCTTAGTTAATCCTAATAATAATAATAATGAATTCAATTTATAACGCACTTTTCATTAGTGAAAATCTCAAAGTGATACACACATTCATACACCGGTTGCGGCAGACTACCATGCAAGGTGCTTTCCAGTCCTACCGGCTGTAATCCTAGATGTTATTACTGTTTTTCTCTTACATTTTGTTGTTGGATGTAACTGGGACCCTGTGTACATAATCTCATTTCATCACATGTACCACATGCGGTGCAAATGATAATAAAGATTCTCTGACTCTGATTCTCAGTGTAAGACTTAATCTGATTCCCTGTTTACACAACGCTGTTTTTGAGGGGAAACCGTAGCAATTCAGCTACATTTTGACTGTTCATGTACACAACAGCTGCCATCTTTTCTGACACGAGAAACCTCAAGTCCAAGTCTCTGGAGGCTTTTGGAAATGCCCGTCATCAGAATGAAACTACCGTACACCCTACCGACGAACAACAGTAACGATGTGGAATTGAAGAGTGACGTTTGACCTGATCACACTTTTCAATGTGTTGGAGCGACCCAGCCTCAGATCTAACAAACCTTTGTGTATTCACCGTTCTGGATTGAACTGTCATCACACCAAAGACAAGTGTTCTGTGTCTGTGTCATTGAATTACAAAAACCAAAGCACCACGTAATGACCTGGAATGGACACAGCAGATTTAACAAGCACAGCATCACAGTGTCAACGTGTTTATTCCCTCCCCACAGTCGATATCAGAGACATTTATCTGGAGTGGCAGAGAAGTATGTTAGACTGGTACAGGACATGTGTGAGGACAGCAGGACATGTTAGACTGGTACATGACATGTATGAGGACAGCAGGACATGTTAGACTGGTACAGGACATGTATGAGGACAGCAGGACACGTTAGACTGGTACAGGACCTGTACATCTGATTTGTATTTGGTCATTTTATTTATGGTCTGCAATGTTTTTATGTCTTTTGTTTTGTACTTCATTGTGTGTGTTGCCTGTTTGTTGTTTGTTCAGCACTTTGGTTTGGCATTGTTCCTGTTTAAAGTGCTTTATAAATAAAATGGTATGGTATGAGAACAGCAGGACATGTTAGACTGGTACAGGACATGTATGAGGAAAGCAGGACGTGTTAGACTGGTACAGGACATGTATGAGGACAGCAGGACGTGTTAGACTGGTACAGGACAGGACATGTATGAGGACAGCAGGACAGTGGTGAGATGTGCTGTAGGAGTGACAGATAGCTTCAAGGTGGAGGTGGGATTGCATCAAGGATCGGCTCTGAGCCCCTTCTTGTTTGCTCTGGTGATGGACCGACTAACAGATGAGGTCAGGCAGGAATCCCCATGGACTATGATGTTTGCAGATGACATTGTGATCTGTGGTGAGAACAGGGAACAAGTGGAAGAGAACTTGGAGAGGTGGAGGTATGCACTTGAAAGAAGAGGAATGAAAGTCAGCCGTAGTAAGACAGAGTACATGTGTGTGAATGAGAGGGAGGCTGGTGGAACAGTGAGGCTACAAGGAGCAGAGGTCACAAAGGTGCAGGACTTCAAGTACTTGGGGTCCACTGTCCAGGAAAATGGGGAATGTGGTAAAGAGGTGAAGAAGAGAGTCCAGGCAGGATGGAGTGGATGGAGAAAAGTTTCAGGAGTGATTTGTGACAAAAAGGTGTCAGCAAAGGTCAAAGGAAAAGTTTACAAGACAGTGGTGAGACCAGCTATGTTGTATGGTCTGGAGACAGAGACATGGACAAAAAGACAGGAGAAAGAACTGGAAGTGGCAGAAATGAAGATGCTGAGGTTCTCCTTAGGAGTGACAAGGATGGATAAGATCAGGAATGAGATCATCAGAGGTACAGCACATGTTGAACAACTGGGAGATAAGTCAGAGTCAGAGTCAGAGAGAATTTATTGTCATTTGCACCGCATGTAGTACATGTGTTGAAAACGAGATTATGTACACAGGGTCCCAGTTACATCCAACAACAAATGCAAGAGAAAAACAATAATAACATCTAGGATTAACTAAGAGAGACATCAGCTAGTAATACACTAAGCCCTAATGTAGTAGAAAAACATCATTATAAACAGCAGCACGAACATGAGCAGATGGTCACAGATGAACGCAGCAACAAGAAACAGATCAGTATCAGCATGATGTGACATTTTGCAGTGTTTATTCTTATTATTTATTTATTCATGAGTCTGACAGCCTCAGGGTAGAAGCTGTTCCTCAGTCTAGTGGTTCTACATTTGATGCTCCTCAACCTCCGTCCCGAGGGGAGTGGTGCAAAGAGTGATAAAGTGATAAAGTTAGGGAGACCAGACTGAGATGGTTTGGACATGTCCAGAGGAGGGACAGTGGGTATATTGGTAGAAGGGTGTTAGAAATGCAGCTGCCAGGAAAAAGACAAAGAGGAGATATATGGATGCAGTTAGAAAGGACATGAAGGTAGTTGGAGTGAGGACAGAGTGATATGGAGGAGGATGACTCAGTGAAGAGGGAAAAGTCAAAAGAAGAAGAGGAAGTCACTATCAGGAAGAAAAAAAAAACGAACATTTCTAAAGGTCATTCACATGTAAACAACTAAATTTTTGGCACAAAGGACGGAGGGCGATTTACATTCCTTCAAGAGCTGCAAGGTCTTCAGTTATTCTGAATCAGCATCGAGCAGCTTACTTCACCTTTTGTGTCTCTTACCAAAGTGTTTTTGTTGTTCTTCTTAATGTTTCCTGATTTAGTAAAATGTGATGATTGAGCAGGTGGTGTCAGTGAGAAGTGATGTAATGTTTTTGTTTTGTTGTCTGAAAGAGAAACATGTTGGATTAAATTAGGTTTTAGATTTGAAAACTGTTGGACATGGAGACGAGGAGGACACTGCTGCTGGACACTGGACACTGGGGGGAGGAGTGATGCAGCAGGACTTGAGCAGACTGCAGTGGTGATTCTTGTGTGTGTGCGTGTGTGTGTGTGTGTGTGTGTGTGTCTGCACGCGCATGTGTGTGTGTCTTGTCACATACCAGGCCTCACCTCTGAACATGTGTGATGGAGAGATGGATGATGGTGAGTGCTAGAGTGTAGGTGTGTGAGAGTAAACTGAGTGACCTCTGTGAGGAGGTGTAGAAGGAAGACATGTTATTAGTGTTAGTGTGTGTCAACAAGGTCAAAGTTTCTTTATTGTTATCAATATTCTCATGTGGTGGAATGAAATTGTGTACACAGCGTCCCAGTTACATCCAACACAAGTATAAATTGTAAAGAAAAACAGTAATAAGATCTAAGATATGAATAAGAAATACGCTAAACTCTGAATAGTATAAAATCAATACGGCGAACAACGGCAGCACAAACATGAGCAGATGAGAACGAATGAACACAGCAGCATGAAACAGATCAGCAGCAACATGAAACAGATCAGCAGCAACATGAAACAGATCAGCAGCAACATGAAACAGATCAGCAGCAACATGAAACAGATCAGCAGCAACATGAAACAGATCAGCAGCAACATGAAACAGATCAGCAGCAACATGAAACAGATCAGCAGCAACATGAAACAGATCAGCAGCAACATGAAACAGATCAGCAGCAACATGAAACAGATCAGCAGCAACATGAAACAGATCAGCAGCAACATGAAACAGATCAGCAGCAACATGAAACAGATCAGCAGCAACATGAAACAGATCAGCAGCAACATGAAACAGATCAGCAGCAACATGAAACAGATCAGCAGCAACATGAAACAGATCAGCAGCAACATGAAACAGATCAGCAGCAACATGAAACAGATCAGCAGCAACATGAAACAGATCAGCAGCAACATGAAACAGATCAGCAGCAACATGAAACAGATCAGCAGCAACATGAAACAGATCAGCAGCAACATGAAACAGATCAGCAGCAACATGAAACAGATCAGCAGCAACATGAAACAGATCAGCAGCAACATGAAACAGATCAGCAGCAACATGAAACAGATCAGCAGCAACATGAAACAGATCAGCAGCAACATGAAACAGATCAGCAGCAACATGAAACAGATCAGCAGCAACATGAAACAGATCAGCAGCAACATGAAACAGATCAGCAGCAACATGAAACAGATCAGCAGCAACATGAAACAGATCAGCAGCAACATGAAACAGATCAGCAGCAACATGAAACAGATCAGCAGCAACATGAAACAGATCAGCAGCAACATGAAACAGATCAGCAGCAACATGAAACAGATCAGCAGCAACATGAAACAGATCAGCAGCAACATGAAACAGATCAGCAGCAACATGAAACAGATCAGCAGCAACATGAAACAGATCAGCAGCAACATGAAACAGATCAGCAGCAACATGAAACAGATCAGCAGCAACATGAAACAGATCAGCAGCAACATGAAACAGATCAGCAGCAACATGAAACAGATCAGCAGCAACATGAAACAGATCAGCAGCAACATGAAACAGATCAGCAGCAACATGAAACAGATCAGCAGCAACATGAAACAGATCAGCAGCAACATGAAACAGATCAGCAGCAACATGAAACAGATCAGCAGCAACATGAAACAGATCAGCAGCAACATGAAACAGATCAGCAGCAACATGAAACAGATCAGCAGCAACATGAAACAGATCAGCAGCAACATGAAACAGATCAGCAGCAACATGAAACAGATCAGCAGCAACATGAAACAGATCAGCAGCAACATGAAACAGATCAGCAGCAACATGAAACAGATCAGCAGCAACATGAAACAGATCAGCAGCAACATGAAACAGATCAGCAGCAACATGAAACAGATCAGCAGCAACATGAAACAGATCAGCAGCAACATGAAACAGATCAGCAGCAACATGAAACAGATCAGCAGCAACATGAAACAGATCAGCAGCAACATGAAACAGATCAGCAGCAACATGAAACAGATCAGCAGCAACATGAAACAGATCAGCAGCAACATGAAACAGATCAGCAGCAACATGAAACAGATCAGCAGCAACATGAAACAGATCAGCAGCAACATGAAACAGATCAGCAGCAACATGAAACAGATCAGCAGCAACATGAAACAGATCAGCAGCAACATGAAACAGATCAGCAGCAACATGAAACAGATCAGCAGCAACATGAAACAGATCAGCAGCAACATGAAACAGATCAGCAGCAACATGAAACAGATCAGCAGCAACATGAAACAGATCAGCAGCAACATGAAACAGATCAGCAGCAACATGAAACAGATCAGCAGCAACATGAAACAGATCAGCAGCAACATGAAACAGATCAGCAGCAACATGAAACAGATCAGCAGCAACATGAAACAGATCAGCAGCAACATGAAACAGATCAGCAGCAACATGAAACAGATCAGCAGCAACATGAAACAGATCAGCAGCAACATGAAACAGATCAGCAGCAACATGAAACAGATCAGCAGCAACATGAAACAGATCAGCAGCAACATGAAACAGATCAGCAGCAACATGAAACAGATCAGCAGCAACATGAAACAGATCAGCAGCAACATGAAACAGATCAGCAGCAACATGAAACAGATCAGCAGCAACATGAAACAGATCAGCAGCAACATGAAACAGATCAGCAGCAACATGAAACAGATCAGCAGCAACATGAAACAGATCAGCAGCAACATGAAACAGATCAGCAGCAACATGAAACAGATCAGCAGCAACATGAAACAGATCAGCAGCAACATGAAACAGATCAGCAGCAACATGAAACAGATCAGCAGCAACATGAAACAGATCAGCAGCAACATGAAACAGATCAGCAGCAACATGAAACAGATCAGCAGCAACATGAAACAGATCAGCAGCAACATGAAACAGATCAGCAGCAACATGAAACAGATCAGCAGCAACATGAAACAGATCAGCAGCAACATGAAACAGATCAGCAGCAACATGAAACAGATCAGCAGCAACATGAAACAGATCAGCAGCAACATGAAACAGATCAGCAGCAACATGAAACAGATCAGCAGCAACATGAAACAGATCAGCAGCAACATGAAACAGATCAGCAGCAACATGAAACAGATCAGCAGCAACATGAAACAGATCAGCAGCAACATGAAACAGATCAGCAGCAACATGAAACAGATCAGCAGCAACATGAAACAGATCAGCAGCAACATGAAACAGATCAGCAGCAACATGAAACAGATCAGCAGCAACATGAAACAGATCAGCAGCAACATGAAACAGATCAGCAGCAACATGAAACAGATCAGCAGCAACATGAAACAGATCAGCAGCAACATGAAACAGATCAGCAGCAACATGAAACAGATCAGCAGCAACATGAAACAGATCAGCAGCAACATGAAACAGATCAGCAGCAACATGAAACAGATCAGCAGCAACATGAAACAGATCAGCAGCAACATGAAACAGATCAGCAGCAACATGAAACAGATCAGCAGCAACATGAAACAGATCAGCAGCAACATGAAACAGATCAGCAGCAACATGAAACAGATCAGCAGCAACATGAAACAGATCAGCAGCAACATGAAACAGATCAGCAGCAACATGAAACAGATCAGCAGCAACATGAAACAGATCAGCAGCAACATGAAACAGATCAGCAGCAACATGAAACAGATCAGCAGCAACATGAAACAGATCAGCAGCAACATGAAACAGATCAGCAGCAACATGAAACAGATCTTATTCTGGTTAGATATTCATGAGTCTAACAGCCTCAGGGTAGAAGCTGTTCCTCAGTCTAGTGGTTCTGCACTAAATGATCCTCAACCTCCTTCCTGAAGGAAGCAGGGCAAAAAGTGTGTGTGCTGGCTGAGTGAGGTCTTTCATGATGCAGGTGGCTCTCTTCCTGCATCTGTAGGTGTAGATGTCTGTGATGGTGGGGAGACTGACTCCAACATCTTCTGTGCAGCCTTCACCACTCTCTGCAGAGCTTTTCTTTCTGCAGCTGTGCAGCCTCCATGCCACACGTTGATGCTGGAGCACAGGATGCTCTCCACTGCACACCTGTAGAAGGAGGTGAGGACTGAGCTTCTCAGACCAGCTCGTCTCAGCCGTCTGAGGAAGTAGAGTCTCTGATGACCTTTCTTGATCAGGCTGGTGGTGTTGTTGCTCCAGCTGAGGTTATCATTCATGTGTACACCCAAGTATTTGTAGCTGGAGACCACTTCCACTGCAGATCCTCTTATGTTCAGTGGGGTGTGGGTGTGTTTGTTCCTTCTGAAGTCCACAATCATCTCCTTTGTCTTCTTCACATTCATGTGAAGATTATTCTCTTTGCACCAGCTCTCCAGATGTTCCACCTCCTGCCTGTAGCTGGACTCATCATTGTTTGTGATGCATCCCACCACCGCTGTATCATCTGCAAACTTTACAATATGACAGCCTGTATGGGGAGCTGCACAATCATACATGAGCAAAGTAAACAGGAGAGGGCTCAACACACAGCCCTGTGTGTTCTCACACATACATGTACACGCACACACACACACTGTGCGTGAGAAAAAACGAGAGAGAGAGAGAGAGAGAGAGAGACGTAAAAGTGTGAGAACAAAATTAAAGTTAGCATTACCAACACCATCATAATTTGTTTTGATTTCAACATAATGATGGTCTTCACAGTGAATAGTCAACAACGACGTTTCATTTCTTTGACTTCTTTTCATGTTAATTACCCAAAACATCCAGAGTGTTGTTTCCCCAGACTTCCAGTTTGTTTATCCTTTAAGAAAGTTTATCATCTGTGGGAAAGAGCCACAGCAGCGACAGGCAGTACACTCATGTCCCGCGAATAGTGAATGTTTGTAGTTTTTTTCTAAACTGGAATTGAACAGGGAATGCAAGTAAACCCTAACATTTTGGTGTAAGATATTCCAGTGGGCGGGTAGGTGTTTTTATTTATTTATTTAAATTGTCCAAAGTGCACAGAGTGACAGATCCTGGTGAGTGGAGGGAACAATTTTCTTCACCACCAGGATCACTAGAGGAGCCACAGGGTGGACAATCAGAGGGAGACATAAGGACATTTTCTAGGTAGTCTAGCAGACAACTTGTTGACAGAATCTAGTTGTGCACCAACATTTTTGGTTCTCCATAGTTTTTACAATAAAGAAAGTAAAAAAAATGTCAAGCTCTCGAGTGGAACTTCCTCCTTCTCCTCTTCCTCCTTTTCCTCCTCTTCCTCCTTATCAGACTGAAATGAGGCACTTGCAGCAGATTGAAGACAGGAGGCAAAGCAGAAAAAAATAATATTTTGACACTTTTTTTTAACACCTTGATGTTACCCCAGCACCCCCCC
>JBBPBX010014876.1:0-16720 GCA_038048925.1 Garcialebias charrua | reverse complement strand
TTTGTTCTTTCATGTCTCGGATATGATGTTTGTGTGAAATGTAGACGAACATCAACATAAATGTCATCACGTGATGAGGTCATTAAGGTTTTACATTTTCTGTCTGAAAAGTGCTGAACATCTTTTTCTGTAATCCACCATACAACAGTGTTCAACCACAGCTTTTTGTCTGTGGGGGCAGGGGGGGGGGGCTCTTAAATGGGCATCTGCCTCAAGCTTTGCTAGCAGAACAACACTTCAGTAACATCCCACTGCTCTAATTAGACAAACTAATCCCACCAATACAAAGCAGGCACTGATGGAAAACAGAGCATTAAGCCTTTAAGCATCCATCACCAAAACAACACTGAAGCTGCTTCACAGCTAAAGAACATTTATATGTTATCTTCCTCGGTACAGAGGAAAATTGGTTACTTTTTGTGAAATCTGAAGATGTTATGCTTATGTTTATTAAATGTTTTAGTGTTTAGTGTTTAGATGTTTACTGTTGCACCGAGGGACTGAGAGAAATGCAATTTCGGTCCTGTGTATGTCCTGTACATATTGCAGTTCTGACAATAAAGTTGACTTTGACTTTGAAGAAAGATCATGTGCCATTAGAAATGTATTATTTGCACCCACGTTAGTTTTACATGTACACTAAGCTGGTAAACATGGTGACCTGATGAATTCAGGGCCTGTATCTTCAGTTTAGTTTGACCAGAGTGTTCTGGCTGCCATGATGAAGTAATGGCTGCTGGTTTCTCTGCTGCTTCAGGACTCTTCTGTCGTCTCTGGGAAACTGTGGATCTGCATTTGTGTGCAGTTCTCTATTCCTGCTCTGACCTAGTTTGTTTGGTTACTTGGTCCACTCTGCTTATACTAGGAAGCGCCCACATACCCTGCTTTACCCCGTTTAAAGACCCCAGAACATTTTTATAATAAAGAAACATAACATGAAATGGTTATTTCTGCAAATAAACTTTGCAAGTACCGGTAACTAACTTCCTTGTTAGATGAAAACTTAGCGTAGTTAAGAAAATGTTCTTTTTAATTTGGATGGATCTCATCATTTTGGTCATATTCTACAGAAACAAGTGTTTCAACCCACACACACCCTCAGTACTGTACAGTAAGTCTTTGTTGCAATGTGTTGGTTTACCACATGTGGAAGAAGTCAGATCGGGATCTGTTTCTAATGTCATAATATACTGTACTGTATTACACAGATGTGTTGGCATGACAGGGTGAAACATTGTTTCGTTTTAAAATGTTCAAACCTATACGCACGTGCGCGCACGTATGTTATGCATATGTTGTCATCGCTCCGTTCAGAAGCCTGCATCACTGATGGTATGGGGTTGCATGAGCGCTTGTGGCATGGGCAGCTTGCATGTCTGGAAAGGCACCATTAATGCAGAGAACTATGTTCAGGTTCTAGAACAACATATGCTCCATCTAGACGTCATCTCTTTCAGGGAAGACCCTGCATTTTTCAACAAGATAATGCCAGACCACATTCTGCAGCAATCACAACATCATGGCTACGTAGGAGAAGGATCCAGGTACTGAAATGTCCAGCCTGCAGTCCAGATCTTTCACCTATAGAGAACATTTGGTGCATCATAATAATAATAATAATAATAATGAATTCAATTTATAACGCACTTTTCATTAATGAAAATCTCAAAGTGCTACAAGGAGCAACAGAATTAAATGACAATAAAACAAATAATAAAACAATTAAAATCAATAACAATATCAGCTAAGATCAAAAGTAGAATCATGAGGAGGTAGAGTATGCTTGGTCGAAAAGAAAGGTCTTCAAGTCGCTCTTAAAGTCAACCACAGACTGTGGGGCTCTTAGACATTCAGGAAGAGAGTTCCACAGGCGGGGGGCAGCCACACTGAAAGCCCGGTCTCCCATGGTCCTTAATTTGGTTCTCGGAATGTGAAGGAGATTGCTGTTCTGTGACCGCAGCGAACGGGTGGATGAGTATGGAATGAGAATATCCTTCAGATAATCTGGTGAAGTTCCGTGTAAGCATTGATGTGTAATGAGAGCAGTTTTGTACTGAATTCTGTAGGCGACAGGAAGCCAATGAAGGTTATGGAGAATGGGCGTAATATGTTCAAATTTACGAACTCTCAACAAGATCCTTGCTGCACTGTTTTGAATATATTGAAGTTTCTGAAGGTTTTTGCCAGGGATTCCAATAAACAGGGAGTTGCAGTAGTCGAGCCTGGAGGAGACAAAAGCATGGACGAGCTTCTCAGCATCGGAAAAAGTTAGGGATGGGCGAAGTCTGGAGATGTTTCGAAGATGGAAGAAGCAAGTTTTAAACAGATGCTTAATGTGATTTTCAAATGTAAGATTGGAGTCCATTTTTATTCCAAGATTAGTAACAGAGGTGGAGAGGGGGATGTCTTGTCCAGAAAAGGAAAGTCTTGTTATAGGAGATGTTTGTACCTGGTGAGGGGTGCCAATCAGTATGGCCTCAGTCTTGGAGCAGTTTAATTGAAGAAAGTTCTGATTCATCCATGCCCTAATTGCCTCCAGGCAGGCAGAGAGGGCAGTGAGTGAAGATGGAGATGACAAGGTGGAAGATGAGGATGCTCCAGTCCTGATGTAAAGCTGTGTATCGTCGGCATAACAGTGAAAAGAAATGTTGAACTGATTAATAATTTGACCTAAAGGCAGCATGTAAAGGGAAAACAGCAGGGGCCCCAGAACCGACCCCTGAGGGACACCACAGGAGACACAAACTGTCTGGGACGTGGCGTTGCCAAGACTAACACATTCCAGCCTATTGGAGAGGAAAGATTTGAACCAGTCCAGGACTGTGTCGCAGAGACCGACCTCCACATGAAGACGGTGGAGGAGGATACTATGGTCCACAGTGTCGAAGGCTGCAGTGAGGTCAAGGAGGACAAGGATGGAGGGAGAGCCAGTGTCAGCAGCCAAGAGGACATCATTGGTAACCCTCAGCAATGCAGTCTCTGTACTGTGAGCTGCCCTGAATCCAGACTGGAACTTCTCATACAGGGAGTGTTGTTGTAGGTGATCCTGCAGCTGAGCAGCAACAGCTTTTTCCAGCACTTTAGACAGAAAAGGGAGGTGTGAAATTGGGCGGTAATTAGAAAAAATGTCGGGATCCAAATTAGATTTTTTCAGAAGAGGCCTAATGATGGCGGTTTTTAGAGGCAGTGGAACATGACCAGATTGTAGAGACTGATTTATTATTGCAATGATATGGAGGTGCCAACATCTAATATTTTATTCAGAATAGAACGCAAATCACAGATCAACAGTTTAAACTGAGAGCATGTATCATTTTAAGGGAAAAATATGTTTCAAAATTTCATGGCGTCAACAAATCCCAAAAAAGTTGGAACAAGTCCATTTTTACAGCAATTCATTCATTCATTCATTCAACCTTTATTTATACAGGCTAGCCTCGTTGAGTCACGGGGACTCATTTACAAGAGGGACCTGTCTCACTCACACCAAACAACCATCCACTCTCACACTCACACCTAGGGTCAATTTAGAGTCACCAATCAGCCTAACAAGCATGTTTTTTGGTCTGTGGGAGGAAACCGGAGTACCCGGAGGAAACCCACGCATGCACGGGGAGAACATGCAAACTCCACCCAGAAAGGCCCCGGACCGGGATTTGAACCGGCAACCTTCTCGCTGAGAGGCAGCAGCTCTACCAGTTGTGCCACCGTGCTGCCCAATTGCTGCAATATTACAGCAATTTTTACAGAATCATAAAGAGGAAGGTGCAACAAAGAAGGCCCAAGACAATTGAACAGTTAGAGGCCTGTATTAGACATGAATGGGAGAGCATTCCTATTTCTAAACTTGAGAAACTGGTCTCCTCTGTCCCCAGACGTCTGTTGAGTGTTGTAAGAAGAAGGGGGGATGCCACACAGTGGTAAAAATGGACTTGTCCCAACTTTTTTGGGATTTGTTGACGCCATGAAATTTTGAAACATATTTTTCCCTTAAAATGATACATTCTCTCAGTTTAAACTGTTGATCTGTGATTTGTGTTCTATTCTGAATAAAATATTAGATGTTGGCACCTCCACATCATTGCATTCAGGTTTTATTCACAATTTGTTTAGAGTCCCAATTTTTTTGGAATCCGGTTTGTAAATTATAATGATAAAAACTATGTTGCAAAGTACCCTGATGCATGCTCAATAATCCAATAATAAGCTGATGTATTTCATATTTTGTCAAAGGTAGAGAGCTGGTTGGCATGATGCAAAGAAGGAAGGTAGATGTTTTATGTGTCCAAGAGACCAAGTGAAAGGGCAGCAAGGCTCGCAGTATTGCAGCAATGTTCAAACTGTTTTACCATGGTGTGGATAGAAAGAGAAATAGAGTAGAGGTGGTCCTGAAGGAAGAGTTGGTAAAGAATGTAGTAGAGGTGAAGAGAGTGTCAGATAGGGTGATGTGTCTGAAGGTAGAAGTAGAAGGTCTGATGCTAAACATAGTCAGTGGTTATGCTCCACAGGTTGGATGTGATGGGGAGGAGAAAGATACATTTTGGAAAGATTTGGATGAAGTGATAGAGAGTATTCCCAGGGAGGAAAGAGTGGTGATTGGAGCAGACCTGAATGGACATGTTGGTGAAGGAAACAGAGGGGATGAGGAAGTGATGGGTAGGTTTGGTGTCAAGGAAAGAAACCAGGAAGGACAGATGGTGGTGGATTTTGCCAAGAGAATGGAAATGGCTATAGTCAATACCTATTTCCAAAAGAGGGAGGAACATAGAGTGACCTATAAGAGTGGAGGAAGGAGTACACAGGTCAACTACATCCTGTGAAGAAGAAAGTTTAGTCACGTAAAGTCCCAACTTTCTGTGACCTATTTAAAGTTTAAATTATGTTTCTAAGAAGAAAAAAAGGTTAAAGACAAAACATGGATTTACCATGTATGTCCTGCTCCTGGATGACTGAGAACCTTTACCAGGGTGTTTGTGAGAAGAACAGCTGAGCTGCAGAGCTCCAAACAAAGCTGAGTTTTATCATGGGTTTAGCCAAAATGTGAAAAATATTTTATTTTATTTTTTACTTTTTATTTATTTTATTTTACATTTTTGGAAGAAAAAAAAAGATACTGGTACATGTTGTGGGATGTACGGCTCCAAAGGGTCATGGTACATACAGACCAAGATGCTTTGGTGTCTAATTTGCATGTTTTATTTCAAAACTACGTTAAGAGATACAGGCAGACAAATACAAATATAGAAGTATTATGGAGGATTCAATGCCTATGGATTGGCACTTGTATTTAATCATCGATGTGTTGGTTAGCAATTTATCCACATCTTCATGTCTTTTCTCACTCTTTGTTGTTTCAGATGTGTTGTAGTTGAAGAACACTGAGTGAACCATGGCGCAGTTCCCCACCACATTCACAGGTCAGTATGTGTGCTAAAATATCCTAAAGGGGTTTAATGGAAGCTGTGCATAAAGATGGATTTGACCACAAGATCTGAATTAAATACAGAAAGTCCTTGGTGCTTCACAGGACTTGCGTTTCTTAACATTACACATTGGTTGAGTTCTCTTTTGTGCCTTTTTAAGTGTTTGTCTTTGTCTCAGCCATCTTAATCTTTATTACTACAGTTTGTGAAATCGGATAGAGATGACAGCAAACTGAGTCATATGTTTGTAAACCACACAGTGTGAGATTCACTGGACTGTAAACAGATTTGTAGTGGTTACACAGAAAACATTGGCAGTTTTCCTCTGCAGGGCTAAAATCATCTTTGGTTATCACAGTCAGGTCTCAGCAACAGGTATTTTAATTTTAATTTCTGCAATAATAAGGAATAAGAAATGAAGTAAAGCTCAAATTTAATGATACTCATAACATGACATGGAATATATTAACAAATGTCTACCGTAATCGTGTTCACACGTTTGCAGCTGGGGGACCATCAAATCTGATACACGTTCGCCCACTCTTGGTTGCCCGCACCTCCCATTCCCCGACCTACCCGGTCTTTTGCATCTAAAATTCAACAATGTGTTTAATGTCAGAACAAAGTGATGTGTACATTATCCAACTCCTGCTACCAGAGAGAGAGAGAAAGAGTGTGCTTTGGGATAAATGTTGCAACTAACTCAAAACCAAAAAAATAACAATATTCCACATTTGAGAAACCCTTTAAATGTGTGAATGGGCGAACAGTGGCATCCATAGTATCACTCCTGCTCCAGGTCCAGAAGACATCACATGGCTGGATGGACTGTGCTTATATTGAAACAATTAAAAAAGCATAGTTTGGAAACTGATTGTTAACCCTAAAAAAATCAGAAACAACTGATTTTCAACCCTAAACATAAAAGGGTTGAAGTCATTTTGCAATTGGATATGAGTCAGCATTATTTCTACATCCATTATCTTTACCCTCTTCTTCCTTGTTGGGTGGCGGGGGTCACTGGTGCCCATATCCAGCTCTCACTGTGTGAGAGGTATAAAGGTACTTTGTAAACCACAAAGGTCAGTTCCACAGGATGGACTCACCCTGCTCTGAGTGGATCAGTCCTGGACTATGACTAATGTAACGTCTCGTTTACTTTTTCAAGAATAAATGCAGCAAAGTGGAAATCAAGCTGTTTGCAGACAACACACAACATTAAGACTAAAAGGTCAACTACTGTCCGAGCAAGGCCCCTGACAGATGGTTAAAGCTCACTTATTTTAGGTTTATTACAAGTTACTATCATCATACCAGACAATAACAATCTTTCAAACTGTTACAGACTACGGTACTTTACAAACTAAAACAAAACTTTTACATAAGACTGTTTGTGTGATTAGATTTGGGTGAGCTGACCCTTCTCGTTCATGTAAGGATTGGGGCCTGCCATAAAAATCATAGGAAGCAACGTAATGCTAGGTGATTCAGACGCTTTGATCCACCAAGAGCCTCTTAACTAAAACGTTTTTAAACTTTTGTTAACTTTAATGTTGGGGGAGTGGTGGCACAGTGGTTAGAGACGGTGGGCCTGTGATCGGAAGATCGCCGGTTCAAGCCCCGGTACCGACAACATCAAAAAATGTGGGTAGAAAAGGTGAAACACCTACACCTGCCTCCACCCCCATTCTCCCCACTCTGGGCCCTTGAGCAAGGCCCTTAACCCCCACCATCTGCTCCTAAACAGGTCTCTCTTGAAAATGAGTTCTCGTGGCTCAATGAGACTACCTGCATAAATACCGTAATAAAATTCTAAATGTGACCTAAATGGAAGAGTGCACACACACAAATGATGCATCACACTAGCCAACTCTGTCACGAGATGTGCACTGTTTGTTTAAATACCGTAATTACTCATTAAAGGGGACCACAGATGCAAAATTCACTTTTTAATGTTTTTTTTACTCAACTTTGGGTATTTACTTCATAAAAAAACAGTCCTTGTGCCAAAAAAATGCACCCAGTGGTTTATTTACTCTAAGTAGATTTATTTATTTTTGATAAATACACCTGGATTCACACTTCCTGCAGTTATTGACGTCACAAGCCGTAGCCAATCACCTCAAACCTGAGTCCAGCCCCTCACCTAGCAACCCCTGGTTAGGCTCAACCCACTTCTGTATTAAACACATGACTGTTGTTTTTCATGATTTCATCTCATCTTTTGTTTATATGTTCTTAATTTCATGTGTACAGCACTTTGTTGCAGCTGTGTTTTTTTTAAATGGCTTTATAAATAAAGTATAATTGTTATTTTTATGTTTTAGTTCAATTTTTAGTGTATTTGCGATCGCTCCCAACGCGCAGCCGGCAAAAATTAAACGAGCGGACTCCCGGCATAGGGACCGGCGGCAACGGGACACTGCTTCTGGCGGATGGAGCGGAGCTTCAATTGTACAGCCTCGTTGCAGCCTTGCAGCAGCCTCGCAGCAGCGAGGACCTTCTCCTTACGGATTAATTTACGGGAGACACTTGGTGAACTTTGTGTTGTCTTGACTGGAACAGCGATAACTCCCAAAATCTCCGCGTGCAACGAGCGGAGCTGGCGAACACCGGAAGAGGAACAAGCTAACATTAGCTTCGGATTCGGGTGGTCTCATGCTAAAAGGAGCAGCTCATGGCGGCGCGCTCAGACGGGTTTCGGTAAGTTATCTTAAGCTAGCACTAACAGTAAGTCAAATGAGTAATAAAAAAAGAGCTAATTTTAAAACAACAACACATTACAGATACTGGCTGTTACAGAGGGCGTAAACAGATCGTTGAAGGGCGTGGACTTCAAGAAACCGGTCGTTCAAAACGAAAGTTAAAAATGGCAGAATTAAAAAGGGTATAATTGATTATCTAATAATTATTTTGTGCATTAAATTGAAGGAATAGGGTCTGGATATCCCACAGAAATACCATAAAAATTTAAAAAATACATCTGAGGTCCCCTTTAAAAACTCATTAGGGATTTGTTGGCGCCATGAAATTTAACTAAACTAAAAACTAATTACTAATTAATGTAGTTTATTACTGTCTTAAAGGGACAGTCATGTATGTATGTTGTGAGCATGATAACTTAAAAAAACACACTCCTGTGTTTTGTACAGGAGTCAGTTTGCCAAAAGCAGCCTCACCAGAAATGAATGTAGAATGCTTCATAACCTGTCAAATTGATCATTGGACAGTCTTATGACATTAGTATTTTGTGCCTGCCCAGTTCAAAATGGCCACCAGAGTTAACTAAAAATAGAAAATGGCTATCCACCTTATTCCTAGCCCCCCATGTTGCCTTGCAGGAATTATGTTCGTGACTTCCAGCACGGATCAGAATCTGTGTTTGTGTGAACTGCACGAGCTAATGTAGTTTCTCCAAGCATTGTGAATTTAATTGAACATTTAGGAACACCACCTGTCAGAGCTCAAACAGGACAATATATTCAGACTGCTGCCTATTGAGGATGAGGGATGGAGGATGGCCTGAAAAGTGGCTGCAGATTACATCTACTAGCATATTTAGCTACTTCATTAACTCTGTTCTTCTGACAGTGAAGCGATGAACAACCTGAAAAGCTCTGAGGCATAGATTACTTTCAAATAACTTGTGCTCTGTGCTCCACTACCATGGTTAGCTAATGCATTCTGCTACGTCCTGTCTGACAGAAAGTTGTACCCACAATCATTTATACATAGGCCTGCCACGATAAATAATAAATCAATCGCATGATGAATGAAAATTATCGACCTCATTTTCATTAATCGGCTTTATCGTTTCTTCATCTCTCTCTTTTTACTGAAGACACTGGATGTCAAAAGGTTAAACTCTGGTGTTCTTCACTGACCCCTCCCTTTTGCTTTTCTCTTTAAAATCCATTTTAACCATCCAAAGTCGCATTTTTGGAGCATTTATAAGCTGCAAGGCTAAGCTATGAGCTAAGCTAACAGGCCGACATCCGGGACAAAACCTCTGTCTTTTCGAAGCTCCAAAATTCACAGTTGAAACCTGTGCCTTCATCTAAAAAGGTGTTTTTCTCTGCAAAAATAAGCTGAGAACTTGTTTACTGATTTTTTTTTTTATTAAAAACTTTTTGTGAAAAATGCTATGCTAAAGAGCTCAAACCACACAGAGCAGCCACCATTTTGAGAACCGAATAAAGGAAGGAGAGACAGCCAAGTCAAGGGGCCTCTCTCCCATTTTTCTTAAAGGGGACCACATATAGGTCTTTAAAATTTTTATGTTATGTCTGTGTGCTATCTTGACAATATTAATTCATTTTAATACACAAAATAATTCTTAGATAATCAATTATACCCTTTTTAATTCTGCCATTTTTAACTTTCGTTTTGAACGACCGGTTTCTGATACTGAGTTCTGAAGTCCACGCCCTTCAACGATCTGTTTACGCCCTCTGTAACAGCCAGTATCTGTAATGTGTTGTTGTTTTAAAATTAGCTCTTTTTTTATTACTCATTTGACTTACTGTTAGTGCTAGCTTAAGATAACTTACCGAAACCCGTCTGAGCGCGCCGCAATTTGCTGCTCCTTTTAGCATGAGACCACCCGAATCCGATGCTAATGTTAGCTTGTTCCTCTTCCGGTGTTCGCCAGCTCCGCTCGTTGCACGCAGCGATTTTGGGAGTTATCGCTGTTCCAGTCAAGACGCACACAAAGTTCACCAAGTGTCTCCCGTAAATTAATCCGTATGGAGAAGGTCCTCGCTGCTGCGAGGAGATGGTCCTCGCTGCAGCTTGCAGCACGGACCGGTGTCAGTCCCGGAAGTGGTTATTGCAATCCGGAAATGAAGGGGGCGCTAGTGGCGCTATTAAGGGGGCACTAGTGGCGCTATTAAAACACGCAACAACAAAATGAATGGAAATTAATATTTTAAAGGCACTAGTGGCGCTATTCTAAAAAAAATTAATGGAAGTTAATATTTTAAAGGCGCTAGTGGTGCTATTACAATTTTTTTAATGGAAATTAATATTTTAAAGACAAATGTAACTAATTAATTAGATTTCCCCATTTACTCTGTAACTTTTGACATATATATATATATATATATATATATATATATATATATATATATATATATATATACTATTTTGCCATGTGTTGTTGATATGCAAGTAATGCGAGTAACTTTACTGAATGAAGAACCTGCTACTATGCAAAAAAAAACTCAGGACAGTACTAAACTTTTATTATTTCATTTTATGCTTGTTTATTAATTGTTTAGTGTTTAAATGGTTACTGTTGCACCGAGGGACTGAGAGACAAATGAAATTTCAATCCTGTGTATGTCCTGTACATATTGCAGTTCTGACAATAAAGTTGACTTTGACTTTGACTTTATATACTAAAAATATATTGAAGTAGAGGGTACTACACCCACCTATGATGGCAGCTTGTAGTTTATTTAAAAAAAAAAAAGACTTTCCAGAAATGTTGGTGTACAAAAACATATATATAAAAAAAGATTAACATTTAATGATAAAAAACCACTATAAAACTGTTAAGAATACGAATTTCAATTGTTTACAGCTGTTAATTATATGTTCAACCTCATCTAGAAAAGCGTTTTTTTGATTTACTATGTGAAAAAAGTTTTAAGAAGGTAAAAATACCTTTTGCTGACGTGCGTTTTCTACTGTGGATCGTGTGGCCTTCACCTCTCAATTGCGCTTTTTTTTTTTTTAAATACTAGTGATCATGAAAATAGCGCCCCCTAAGGTTTTTTAAATGCAATAGCATCACTTCCGGGACTGACAGTGGTCCGTCTGCAGGCTGCAGCGATCGTGAAAACAGCGCCCCCTTCATTTCCGGAATGCAATAGCACCACTTCCGGGACTGACAGTGGTCCGGCTGCAGGCTGCAGCGAGGTGTACTTGGCTGCGAGGCGGCTGCGAGGCTGCTGCGAGGCTGTACAGTTGAAGCTCCGCTCCATCGCGCCAGAAGAGGGTCCCGTTGCCGCCGGTCCCTATACGCCGGCGGTCTGCTCGTTTTATTTCTGCCGGCTGCGCGTTGGGAGCGATCGCAAATACACTAAAAATTGAACTAAAACATAAAAATAACAATTATACTTTATTTATAAAGCCATTTAAAAAAACACAGCTGCAACAAAGTGCTGTACACATGAAATTAAGAACATATAAACAAAAGATGAGATGAAATCATGAAAAACAACAGTCATGTGTTTAATACAGAAGTGGGTTGAGCCTAACCAGGGGTTGCTAGGTGAGGGGCTGGACTCAGGTTGGGGTGGGTTGTGGCTGCGGTTTGTGACGTCACAAACCGCAGGAAGTGAGGAACGAACCGTTTGTATCACAGACAAATAAATCTACTTAGAGTAAATAAACCACTGGGTGCATTTCTTTGGCCTTAGGACCGTTTTTTTTTATGAAGTACATACCCAAAGTTGAGTAAAAAAAACATTAAAAAGTGAATTTTGCATCTGTGGTCCCCTTTAAAGAGACATGCTGCTCGCTCCCTCGCTATCCATCCTTGGGTTCAAACAGTCTTATACTGCCATCTGTGGTCGAAAAAAGGTACTACACTCAAAATAAATTAATAAAATTTCTTCTTAAATTTGAGGACAATTACTAATTATTCTCAAATTTCAAACAATATTATCGTTTATTGCAATAATTTCTGAGTCAATTAATCGTCCAGCAAAATTTGTTCTTGTGATAGGCCTAGTTTTACAGTAGAGCCCCCAGGAATAAGGTGAATACAGTAGCTTGGTAATTTCTAGAGATACTGAGCTAAAATCTGGTGTGATAGTAGCCGTCAGTGATCCAAAGGCATGTGGTGACTGCTAAAAGAGCCTTCACCCTAAACTATTGGGGAAAATGTATGTTAGCAAAATATCTTGTAAACCACTGAGTGGATTTTAATAAAACTCCCAGAAAGTGTTCATTGGCTGTATGTCATTCTCATTAAATGTTAAAGCTCCAGGTGTCAGGCCCCTTCAGAATGTATCCAGACCTACAAGTTTACACAGTTCGTATTCCGATGTAGTTTATTACGTTTTATGTCTGACTTTGTCCTTCAATCTTTCATCTTTTGCTCATCAGTCTTGGATTGTGCAATCCGTCTTCCTGCAAGAACTGAAACTGCTGACTAATACATTTTTCCCATTCCACCCTTTTCACGCCTTTTGTGTCTGGCTTTGTCTTGGCCTTTCACATTTTAACCGTGTGTGTGCTTGGTTTGGTCCAGATGTGTTTCAGATCTCTGTGGATGAGAGAGCCAAACATGATCAGCAGTTCCACAGCCTCTCTCCGACTGCTGGGTACATAACAGGTACGAGTCAGCTCGCTCATTGACAAACTTCCTGTTCATGTTTCAACTGGCTCTGATGCCTGATCTAATGTTTCAGGAAACTGAAAATAAAGTAAGACATTAGAATTTATTTTGGAAAACAATTGACAAGTTGCAGCATTCTTATTTAAAAAAATCCAGTTTCTGTGTTTTTCTATGATGCCATATAATTTCAGTCCACAATACATACATGTGCAAAACTCAATTCAAAATAAATGTGTGTTAAATATACCGTACTAAAATATGAGTTTTCAGTGGGTTTAGAGTATATCTTCACTTATGTATTTGCATAAACAAAATAAAGAACATGGTAACAAACTCAACAGTAAAATTGATTGTTTCTACTAATAATGACATAGTGATTCTGATAATACACTCATGAGATCTGATTAGGCAGTTTTACCTTTTAGTCGTTTTAATGTATTTTTTCTACCACCTCACATCTTCCTGCTGTATTTTTCTGTCAGGTGACCAGGCCAGAAACTTTTTCCTTCAATCAGGGCTGCCCCCACCCGTCCTGGCCCAAATCTGGTGAGTCACACCGACAGTCCTGCAACTCGATCATTGTTCGTCTTAATTTATAAACCGCACACAGAAGGAGTATCAAAATGCTCTGTATGAGAGCGCGCTTACAGCAGTGGCTCTTTCAGCAGTGGCTCTTACAGTCTGGACTGCCACAATCTTAAGGATCATTTGACAAGTAATTGTCAGTCATTTAGATATTGCTTTGCTATATTCTCACACGCATGGAATATGTAATCTGCCTTTTTGTCAGTGGATCTTTTAGGAATTTTCCAGTGCTGGGCAGCGCTAATCCAAAAATTAGTTCCGCTATTTCTAAAGCACTAATTAATTTATTTAGGTCCGCAATTTCAAAAGCACTAATGTCTTATGAAAATTAGGGGAAGCTAATTCTAAACCGCTAATTAAATTCAACAATTGCTAGCCAACAAGTTATGCAATATTTGCACTAGACTGCCAACTAGCGGTGCATGAACTGTTATACACCTTTATCCTACCTCTTACGTCACAGCAGCAGCTTCCCATTAACTCCTCCTGACCCACCTGGATATTTACAGTCCTGGACAGAAGAAACATCACAGTTGGCAAAAAGAGCAACAAACATTAAAAAAAAAACTTTACATGTATTAACAGCTGCACGTACAAATTATATTCTTCATTACACATGCACATACTTTGTATTTATTTTTTTAGATTATCCTATATCTGTTAAGCACCTTGGTCAATGCAAGGCATTGCAGGAAGGTGCTATACAAATAAAGTTTATTACATTATTAATTTATTATAACTTCAATTCAAAGACCACATCAACAGTACAGGTAAAATTAAAGTTAGAGATCAAGTTTTAAAGTGCACTTCCAAGTTGTATCCAAGTTTAATTCATATAAGAGTCAATTAAGCTTAATTTACTTCAATATTGTTTCAAAAAACAAATAGTAATTTCTTTTTTGTTGCGCAACCGAAAAATAAATTAAACCAATTCCAAAATTCTATAGGCAGTCAACAGATTTAATGAAAAGTAACTAAAATGATCCTAAAAGGATGAAATTACAAAAATCAAAGGATTTATTTAATACTTTACGTACATATATTCTATTCGGCCACAAAATTAACAAAATGAGAATGATCTTTTAATCCCTAAGACCACTTTTAAATCTCAAATACACGGGCGTGTCGCAACCGCATTTCTACATAAAAGGAACCCAAATAAATAAAACAAACGACTCACCGTCGAGTGGTGGACACAAAACACACAATACAATCCTCCGGCCGCGTTAATTTGGCTTGAAACAGCGGGGTTCTCTGCGGATTTATGAAGAGACCGAGCGCAAACAGCTAGCCATAAACGTTAGCACCCGAGTTCACCTCTGACCCGGAAGATGTCAAGATGGAATAGTCCATTTTTAGTAGGGGGATACAGAAATCGACCGGTTTTTGTATTGCGTGATCGTTTTCATCGTAGCTATAATTATCCATCCATCCATCCATCTTCTTCCGCTTATCCGGGGTCGGGTCGCGGGGGTAGCAGCCTAAGTAGGGAGGCCCAGACTTCCCTCTCCCCAGCCACTTGGAGCAGTTCCTCCGGGGGAATCCCAAGGCGTTCCCAGGCCAGCCGAGAAACATAGTCCCTCCAGCGCGTCCTGGGTCTTCCTCTGGGTCTCCTCCCGGTGGGACATGCCCGGAACACCTCACCAGGGAGGCGTCCAGGAGGCATCCTAACCAGATGCCCGAGCCACCTCAACTGGCTCCTCTCGATGTGGAGAAGCAGCGGCTCTACTCCGAGTCCCTCCCGGATGACTGAGCTTCTCACCCTATCTCTAAGGGAGAGTCCAGCCACCCTGCGGAGAAAACTCATTTCAGCCGCTTGTATCCGAGATCTTGTTCTTTCGGTCATAACCCAAAGCTCATGACCATAGATGAGGGTGGGAACGTAGATCCATCCATCCATCCATCCATTTTCTTCCGCTTATCCGGGGTCGGGTCGCGGGGGTAGCAGCCTAAGTAGGGAGGCCCAGACTTCCCTCTCCCCAGCCACTTGGAGCAGCTCCTCTGGGGGAATCCCAAGGCGTTCCCAGGCCAGCCGAGAAACATAGTCCCTCCAGCGTATCCTGGGTCTTCCTCTGGGTCTCCTCCCGGTGGGACATGCCCGGAACACCTCACCAGGGAGGCGTCCAGGAGGCATCCTAACCAGATGCCCGAGCCACCTCAACTGGCTCCTCTCGATGTGGAGAAGCAGCGGCTCTACTCCGAGTCCCTCCCGGATGACTGAGCTTCTCACCCTATCTCTAAGGGAGAGTCCAGCCACCCTGCGGAGAAAACTCATTTCAGCCGCTTGTATCCGAGATCTTGTTCTTTCGGTCATAACCCAAAGCTCATGACCATAGATGAGGGTGGGAACGTAGATCGATCGGTAAATTGAGAGCTTTGCCTTTTGACTCAGCTCTCTCTTCACCACGACAGACCGGTACAGCGCCCGCTTCACTGCGGACGCTGCACCTATCCGCCTATCGATCTCACGCTCCAGTTTTCCCTCATTCGTGAACAAGATCCCGAGATACTTAAACTCCTCCACTTGGGGCAGGACCTCCTCCCCGACCCGGAGAGGGCACGCTACCCTTTTCCGGCTCAAGACCATGGCCTCGGATTTGGAGGAACTGATCCTCATCCCGGCCGCATCGCATTCAGCTGCAAACCGCTCCAGTGAAAGCTGTAGATCACGAGCTGATGAAGCCAATAGGACCACATCATCTGCAAAAAACAGAGAAGCGATTCTAAGGCCACCAAAACGGATCCTCTCAACACCTTGGCTGCGCCTAGAAATTCTGTCCATAAAAGTTATAAACAGAATCGGTGACAAAGGGCAACCTTGGCGGAGTCCAACTCTCACCGGAAACGAGCCTGACTTACTGCCGGCAATGCGGACCAAGCTCTGACACCGGTCGTACAGGGACCTAACAGCCCATATCAATGGGCCTGGTACCCCATACTCCCGGAGTACCCGCCACAGAACCCCCCGAGGGACGCGGTCGAATGCCTTTTCCAAGTCTACAAAGCACATGTAAACTGGTTGGGCAAACTCCCACGCACCCTCCAGGACCCTGTTGAGGGTGTAGAGCTGGTCTAGTGTTCCACGACCAGGACGAAAACCACACTGCTCCTCCTGAATCCGAGGTTCGACTATCCGACGGACCCTCCTCTCCAGAACCCCTGAATAGACCTTACCAGGGAGGCTTAAGAGTGTGATCCCTCTATAGTTGGAACACACCCTACGGTCCCCCTTTTTGAATAGGGGAACCACCACCCCAGTCTGCCAATCCAAGGGAACTGCCCCCGATGTCCACGCGATATTGCAGAGTCGCGTAAGCCAACACAACCCCACAACATCCAGAGCCCTAAGGAACTCAGGACGAAT
>JBBPBX010014875.1:0-50271 GCA_038048925.1 Garcialebias charrua | reverse complement strand
GTTCCGTGGTCAAATGATGAAGTAAGCTTCTTCCTAAATTACCTCGCAGACGAGCGTGTGCAGAGGGAGCTGGACAGCAGCACACGAAATTAAAAAGTGTTCAAGCGTGCGTCTGAGGAAATGGCTGTGGCTGGCTTCACTCGGACCTCCAAGCAATGCCGGGAGAAGCTAAAGAAGATGAAATCAGACTACCGGACCATGAAAGACCATAACGGTAAAAGTGGAAGAGGAAGGAAGGATTGGCGGTGGTTCAGTAAAATGGACGAGATCTTTGGAAAACGGCCATCCAGCAACGGTAGCCAAATGGCCCTCGACTCAGCCACCCAAATGTTGGAGAGCGAGATGGAAGGTGAGCTGTTGTTACTTGTGTTTATTAGTCATCTTATGTCTTCCTAAATAAACTCAAAAACGTGTACAGTCTGCTGAGTTTGTGGCTACTTTTCTGGCTAGCTATTGTTAAGCCACGCTTGCGGCAGCAGCTAGCCTCTTAGCACAACAGGCTAGCTAGCCTAGCACAACAGGCTAACGTAGTTCGTGTAACGTGTGTTTTTCTTCTAAATTAGATCATTCGATGCCGTCTTCAACGCCAGCAGAAACTCCTGAGTCCTCTTCTACCGCCTCAGATGAGCAGACGGATGAATTGTGTTCACAACCAACCACACCACCACCAGTGTGCTCAGCTGGGAGGGCCTCAACTCCGGACTCCGCAGCCTCGACTTCACGTGCTCAGCCAGGTGGGCTCAGTGTTTGTTTATGTAATGAAAATAACCCGCAAAAAAAAAAATGTAATTCTAGCATAAAGACTGAACTTCTAACTAACTAGCAAACTAACAATAACTTTTGAAGTACGTATAACTGTAGACAACTTTCTAGTTGTTCTCCAAATGTGGGTATGTGATTTAATAAATCAATGTTTGGCATTTTAATAAATAAATTAATAAATACGTATCCGACACAAAACAATACATACTTAAAGATCCACTGACATGATTTTTCTACTATTCATCAAATTGCTCAAAATATATATATTTTATCATTTAAATATGTTTGTTTTTGCAAACAAAATGATAAATCACTTTAATTTTGCTTTAAAAGTGATTTTGAACTTCAAGCCGTGTTTAATCATGGGAAATCCGTTTACACCTGAACGCACCATCTGTGATGTAATGTGCAGAGTGAGAGGCAGAGGGCTCCAGTCTCTTCAATAGCAGACATTTTAAAACCTGACTAATTTAGCAATCTAGGTGAAGATTTAAGCTATTTGTCTTCATTTTGGGAAGCAGAAAATAGTTTGGGTGATGGAACAAGAAACAGCAGGATCTAATTTAGATCTGATGCCGTATCAGACTTACTTTTATGTGAGCTGCTCATACCGTGACAAGCCAAGAGCTCTGCCTCAACTCTGCACATGACATCACAGATGGTGCGTTCGGGTGTAAACGGATTTCCCATGATTAAACACAGCTTGAAGTTCAAAATCACTTTTAAAGCAAAATTAAAGTGATTTATCATTTTGTTTGCAAAAACTAACATATTTAAATGATAATATATATATATTTTGAGCAATTTGATGATTAGTAGAAAAATCACGTCAGTGGATCTTTAAATAAAAGTAGAAATATATGTCCTACATAATTCTTAAGAAAACAAATGCATATTTATTTCAGCGAGCAGCATTACATTGATAAGAAAAAGGAGAAGCTGAAAAAGGCAAAGCAAAACATTTTAATATATTGACAGAAAATCATGTGTTAAAAGTAATAAAAGGAATATATATATATATATATATATATATATATATGAATATATATATTTCTGCTTTTGTTTATTATCATGTCAGCTTGTTCCTTCATAGACAGAAGTATTTCCAAATGTGTGTGTAATGTGCAATGCTCTGTGCCGGTTTTCAGGTATGCGTTTCAGGAAACGCACACGCAACACCTCATATGCAGATTACATCCTGGCAATGCATGAGGAGTCTCGTGAGGACCGTATACAACGGGACCGCCATATGGACCAACAGATGCAGATGTTTGACCGGCAGGTGGAGGTCTTGGACCGGCAGGTGGAGAAGTTGGCAGAGGAAGGACAGAAGGATCGGGAGCAGGAGGCCAGCATCCGTCTACAGGAGTTGGTGAACTGGAAGGCAGACGCAGGGAGCTTGAGCCGCATAGCCGACTCCTTTGCCAAGCTTGTGGATGTGCTGGCTGCCAGAAAGTGAATTATTTGATAAAAGCCTTAAGATTTTATCCTTCTTCATATACTTTTAAATATCGGGTGTGCATTTTTGGGTTGTTGGGTGGAAAAGCTGTTTATTTCACAGTCTTCCTTCTAAGTTGTTTGTCTACGCTATCATTCTTCTGCAATAAAGTGATTCCTTAAAATTTCGCTTTACTTGCACATGGCTGTGAACAGCAAACACACATAAATAAATTTAATGCAGATACATGTATAGTATATATGCTGTATACAGTACATACACTGTACACAGCACATATACTGTATGTAGCACATATATTCTATATATACTGTATATGCACTGTATATATACTGTATACAGTATATGTATTGTGAATATACTGTATGCAGTTGACATACTGCATGCAGTTTTTTATACTTTATAGACAGTATATGTACTGTATACAGTACATGTACAGTATATATACTGCATGCAGTATGTCAACTGCATACAGTATATTCACAATACATATACTGTATGGAGTATATATACTGTATACATATACAGTATATATAGAGTATACGTACTGCATACAGTATATGTACTGTATACAGTTATACTGTATACAGTACATATACTGTATATATAATGCATGAAGTATATAAACTGCATGCAGTATATTCACAATACATATACTGTATACAGTACGTATACTGTATGCAGTACACATACTGTATATATACTGTATATGTATACAGTATATGTATTGTGAATATACTGTATGCAGTTGACATACTGCATGCAGTTTTTATACTTTATAGAGTATATAGACAGTATATGTACTGTATACAGTGCATATACTGTATACATACTGCATGAAGTATATAAACTGCATGCAGTATATTCACAATACATATACTGTATACAATACGTATACTGTATGCAGTACACATACTGTATATGTATTGTATACAGTATATATACTTCATACAGTATATATACTGCATACAGTATATTTATTGTGAATATACTTTGTGCAGTTGACATACTGCATGCAGTTTATATACTGTATAGAGTTTATGTACTGTATACAGTATATACTGTATGCAGTTGATATACTGTATGGTTTATATAATGTACAGAGTATATATTGAGTATATGTACTATATACAGTATATGTACTTTATGCAGTTTATATACTGTACAGAGTACATATACTGTATAGAGTACATATACTGTAGAGTATATATACTGTATAGTGTATATATACTGTACATGTATATGACAGTGTACGAATAGTATGTTATATATTTAAAATACTTATGTGTATTGAACCAACAACAACTTACATTTGGTGTACGTTTAATGTACAGTAAATCAGACTGTCATACAATGTTTACATTTAATGAACAGATAGGAAAATGGACATTTCAAATCACGTTACGTTGCAGCAGCTGGACAAGGGCATTGCGTACAGCAGTTCCTGCTCCACCTCCATTTGCAGCGCCTCCAGCACGATGTGGGCCAGCGGGTTCCATATCCCAGGTGTCGTCATAAGGCGCCCCATGACTTTCGCACAGATTGTGCAAAACACAGCAAGTTGTCACCATAATTCTTACTCAGATGGTGCTTTGATGGCAATGTGGGAACCGTCAACAGCACCCACACACTGGGGAAGACCCCACCTCTGCTCAAAATAGGCTGCCATCTCATGAAAGCGTTCAGGAGTTGGAAATGTAATCAGCTCTGGTACCAATATATCATGAACAGCTGTACAAAACTCTTGAACACAATTACAAACTGTAGTTAGGCCTACACCAAACAGATGCCCAATGCTCCTGTAATGCTCCTGTACTCTGATCCTGTAGCTAGCTTCCACAGAGCTATCCCTACTCTTTTCTTTAATCCCACACACTTTCTGAATGTAGAGTCTTGCCGCTCCAATGCTGGACGTAATTTGGAGCAGATGTAATTAAAACTTTCCTCAGACATACGGAAGTTTTCAATCCATTGCCTTTCGGTGAATGTTGGTACCACATTGTCCCACCAGTTAGAGCTGCGTTCGTAGGCCCAGACAGACGATCCCCGTGGGCGGCACATCATCTAAATCGGACAACAACAAAATAAAAACATTACTAATGACTTAACAGTAAGTTCAAATATAGATGAACATCTAGACACATGTGCCGGGCCATTAGTGGTCATTCAGATATACTAAATAGCAACTACTTTCAAAACAAATCAAGTAACATCACGCTAATTATGCTAGCTGGCTAACCGCTTACCAGTCGACGGCGCTGTCTCGCTGTTTCACGTTCCTGTACGGCCATGGAGAACCTTCGGTACCAGTGTAATCTACGTCGCCTCGCCATTTTTCGTCTGACTCGACATCTCTCTCGACGTTTACATATCGCTTTCAGTACTGCAGTATGTAACTGAAGCGCTTCGAACAGCAGCATCAACACATACATGAGCTCCGTGTCCTCCATGTTCTGAGTTGTTGATGGGTCGCAGACAAACTGACGTCATATCCTTTTTGAGCTTTTCGGCAAGAACACTCCACCCACGTCAAGAGAACACCACACCCTCTTCAAGGCTTGCTCTACGGACAGTGCGTAATGAACGAGGGCGGGCCAGGGCCGGCTCTGGGCCAACCAGAGCAGCGCAGGGCCATAGAGGGCTGGCCAATGCGAAAACGGCTTCTGTCTCTCGGCTGGCCTGGGAACGCCTTGAAGTCCTTCCAGAAGAGCTGGAAGAGATGGCTGGGGAAGGAGAGGTCTGGGCCTCTCTGCTCAAGCTGATGTTACTGCAACCCCACTATAGAACAAGCAAAAAATAATGGATTGATGGATAGATGATGGTCAAGACATAGAAAAAATGCAGAAAAACAATATGTAAAAGGTAGAAGCAGTTAAATGTTAGTTAAAAAAGAGTAGAATAGCATAACTAACATTGGAAGAACAAGCCAAAATCACAAAAAATCTTATGTAGTTGCATTTAACTTGCCTCTTCCTGTGTGATTGTCATTGATATTGCTATTTTTAGTAGTTATTTGAAAAATACGATTGCTTATTTTCATTAAAGATATTTATGTACATTAAAATATTAAAATTATAGTAAACACTATAAAGTTTTGTCCAAGAAATAGGATTTTTTTGACATATTAAGTTACACACTTTGTCAGGAAATTGTCCCCACGGGTGCAGTTTCACACACTGCGATACCACCGTGGACCTCTAGGGGGGGAAAGTCGACACACACTTTTTCTGAAAAATCAACCCCGTGGGGACCTTTTTTTTTTTTTTTTTTTTTCACAAAAACTACACCATGCATATCACCAGGCCTTTTCCTATTGATTGCAATGCTTGTGCCTGTGGGGACCGGATTTTGGTCCCCACGGGGAAAACCGGTCCCCACGAGGTGAGTGAAAAATCAGGTGTTGGTCCCCACCATGTAATAAAAACAAGAGCACACACACACACACACACACACACACACACACACACAGCCTGTCTTCTCTTTGAAGAAATGTTATCAAACTGTGTAGAGGGACCAACTGGCCAAAGAAGTTCATAGCTTTTTGTTCGGAAGATATGCAAGAGAGGTTCAGAAGCAGTTTCACAGACAGATAGAGCAGCAAAGCAAAGCGGCGTGGGAGGGGGAGCGTCCGTTCTCGGCAGAAGCAAGTGGTGAAGTTAGAGTTGAAAATGTAAATATAGTCAACTACAGTTAAACTAATTTGAAATAGCTGTTGACATTAATTTCTGTGGTGAAAGTTGTTAAACTTTGTAAAGAAATTAGCATTTGTTGAGCAGGAAATCTCATTCTTAGGGGTTGATAAATGAATAAATACATGAGGAACATTTTAAGTACTGATCAAACTTTGTTGATAAAAGATAACTTTCAAACAAATATCAAATGGTGCATGGATGTGGATTTTATTATCTTTTTTTCTGATCAGGCGAGGGAGAAGACGGGCCTTTCGGCCGTCTTGTGTGAAAAACTTGTTCTGAGGACCCCATGCCTGATTAAAATAATTTATTGCAGAATTTATAGAAAAAAAATATGGTTGTTTAAGGATATATCTGTGGTGTAGAACATTGAATGCTGAAAGTTTCAGATCAATCTGCTAGGCCGAAGTTACAACTTGGTTAGCGTTAGCGTGCTACATGCTAGCACGACCAAAATGTTCGCCTGAAAATGGTTAGTTACGATGAAGATACTCGTAAACATTCGTGTGTGTAAAAAGTTAAAGTTGAGATGAGCTTTGAAACTTAATTTTTCTGCTTTGTGTTTGTGGAACAAGGTCAAAAGAGATGGTTTTGATTTGGTTGGACTGACAAGACCCAAACAGGAAGTTGCTTCATTTCCCGTTTCCAACCAAAGAAGTGCGCCATGAACCTTAGTGGTCAAAGATGGTACTACACCAAGTTATCACAGAATGAGACCCGCACCAAAAAGTTATATAAGATGACGAACGGTCAATCCACTTTTAAGTTTGGAAGAAAATTTACTTAAAACTTAAAGTACAGGCAGAACTATTTACTTTTTTAATTTTATTTATTTTGAGAATTCTGTGTTTTCCTTTCTTATCATGCATTATTAGGAGCCAAGATGGTGTAGTGGCAGGGCTTCTGACTTGGGACCCGAAGGACGCGGGTTCGCGCCCCGGCCACTACACACCTTGGGGTGTCTATAAGTGCACACCTAATTCTCCAGCTCCCCGGGCGCTTTCTATGGCTGCTCACTGCACCACCTGGTGGTGGTTGGGTTAAATGCAGAGACGAATTTCGTCTGTGTATGGGAAACATACACAGATGACAGAAAAGGACATTATTATTATTATTATTATTATTAATCTGTCAAGATTGTTGCATTTTTATTTTTCAGTACTGTTCTCTGGTTGTCAGAAGGGAGAGATGAGGACCAGGTTGTATTTTTAAAAAAATTTTGAGAGAGTTACAGACAATGCTGAAAACCGTCATCCCTCATTGAAGCATTTAGGAAGTGTGAGGTTTGGACAGGATATGCTTTGAGAAAAACGTTTATTTTATTTTTACACGCTACGTTGAGGGATGTTGAGAAACAGACTGACCCCCCCCCCCACACACACACACACACACACACACACACACACACACACACACACACACACACACACACACACACACACACACACACACACACACACACACAGGTTTGTTTTACTATCTTTGTGGGGCCATTGCATTGACTTCCATTCATTTTTCATTCATTTCTATAGCCTAACCCTGACCTTTACCCTAAACCTAACCATTACCAATGCATACCTAAACCTAACCTTAACACATCCTCAATTCACACCTTAGTCCTAAACCTAACCCCTAACCCACCAACGGGACTTCTTCTTATGGGGCCCGGGCTTTGGGCCCCATAAGAACCAGTTGGGCCTCACAATTTGGTAAAACTCAGAAAACTGGGCCTTACAACGTAGCATAAACAAGGACACACACACACACACACACACACACACACACACACACACACACACACACCTCCACACTATATGAGTGAAACTTTTAAACCCAGCAAGATGACCAAGACATCAAGGTCTACGTTTCGGAAACAACGCCTTAACTGTCCTATCTAAGAACTGAGTACAGTACATCTTTTAAACCCGACTCCATACAAGAACTGAAATCCACTGGCTCAAAGAAAAACATTACACAATGTTTGGCATCATATTATCAGATGAGATTGACACTTGATTGGCAAACTATGATATATTTTGGCCATGAAAGCGTTTATTTTACCGTTTAAATATGGAGAAGTATTAAGATACACTGAAGGAAAAGTTTTACTCTTGAGTTATCTTTTTGAAGCTATGAGAAGCATTCAAGTTGGAACTGTGTTTTAACTCTTTCCATTTTTTTTGTTTGTTTGCTTTTTTACATCTGACAGGGACGAATGGAGATTCATGGTTTTTCTGTGGGGTGGAGGTCTGGATCAGAACCTGAGGGTCAGATTACGGTAACCTCAGAATATTTTCACTCACTGCAAAGTATTTGATGACGTGGCATGCCTAGGGTCAGAGTCGATGGAGCTGCGTACGAGGTACGGTGAAGCAGCAAAAAACAGCAGACTATGAGAAGTTCTGTTTGTGTAACTCTGATCCGTCAGTGCCTGTAAGGACTGTCCAACCTCTCGGAGATGATGTGGATCATTCCAGAGGGTCCCCTGGGTGTGAATAAATAAAATGAAGTGGGAGAAGTAATTTGGAAGAATGTAATGTCAAAATTAGGTTTTTTGACCACTGACGATTTGAATCTGTCCATGAACCCCAGCCTCTCCACAGGAAGCTTTGAACATTTAAGTTTAGAGTCATGCACGAAAAGAGATCCAGTTGAGAAAAAATATTGAGTTATTTGTGTTTTTGTTTGTTTCTTGAAAGAAACTGGGGGGGTGATTATCGTATGTTATAAAATTACTGTATATTATGAACCGAGATTTTGTTATCAACTGGGATTAAGTTTATTCAACTAAGGAATATTTGTTCAGATTTGTATGTTAGTGTAATTCACCGTAGGATAACTGATCAACATGAGTTTGGAGTGGAATGGACAATTAAGACCTCCATAGAGTGGAGCTGGACAAACCCCAAATGAGAAATGGGAAAAAAGGACATCTGGACAAATGTCTCTTCCACAGGACAATAAGGTATCATTCAATGACTCACAATGACAGGTTGAAAGTGAAAAGGAGAGGAAAGGAGAGGACTGATCTGAGAACGACGATCGCCAGTCGTCGCTCAATCTGACATCATCATCATAATAAAATGAATAAAGAAATCATGGATGAAATGGATGGACATGGAGACCCATTGAGCAATGCATCCTTGTTGCACTTTCAGGGATGGAGAGTGAAAATTTTGAGGGGAGTACAGTGTTTTTCATGATGTTTTTGCTTTAAAATTAATATTAATGTTGTTTTGTTTTACTGGTTTACAATAACCTGGAAGTTTTGATCTTATTTTCTAAAACAGCTAAAAGAAAGAGAGAAAACTAAGAGACTTTAAAAAAAATACAACTAAACCTTGTTTTAAACACAAGAGTGTGAACAAATTTGGGAACAGTGTGTAATTAACAGAGATAATGAAAATATTTCTATAAATATAAATGATTCCTTGGGAAGTTTCAAAAATCAATCCAAAGGAAAAAACTGATTAGCTAACAAAAAAATTCTAAGTAAATTGCTAACTAAAAGCTAACAGTAAGATATCAATAAGAGGAGAGAACCAATTTGGAATAAATGAAATGCTGTCATAAAAAAATAAAATGACGTTTTAATGAATGAAAAGCAAGTGAACGGGCAGCTGAGGCTGAGTGATTCAATCATCCTACAATGCAGGAGTTGGGGGTTCGATTCATGCAGAAGTGTCCCATGGCAAGACACTTAATCCCTCGTTGCCTTTGATGTGCGTCTCATCGGTGTGTGAATGTGATAAAACATTGATTATAAAGTCGAATGCTGTATGAATGGGTGAATGGGGGACGGCTTGCATTATGGAAGCTTTGAGTTTCTTGATAAGATAAAAAGGCTATAATGGAGCTTATTTATATAGCGCTTTCCAGCCCCCTATGAGGGGCCCCAAAGCGCTTTACAATACCAACCATCCACCCATTCATACACACATTCATACACCGGTAGTGGCAGACTGCAATGCAAGGCGCCATCCAGTCCTACCGGGAGCAACTCGGGGTTAAGTGTCTTGCCCAGGGACACAACGACACATGGTGTGGGGAACCGGGATTCGAACCTCCAACCTTCCGATCGGGGGACGACTGCCATTACCACTACGCCACAGCCGCCCCTTGTTCCAAGAGAACACATTTTTTTCTGAAAGTATCTAAAATGAAAGGTTGAAATAAGTACAGAATAAATGTGAAACCAACTGAAAAAGGCTCAAATTAGCATAAAAGCAGCTAAATGGTAGCTGAAATAGCAGAGAAAGCTGAAAATTACAGAAATAAACTGATAGGAGCTGAATAAATGGGCTAAATTCATTTCAATTGACAGGGAAAAAAGTTAAAATTAATTAATGAATTAATTTAAAAAAAAAATCCTAGTAAACTGAAGTTGCAAGTACCAGTACAAAGGACTGGTAATTTAAGGGAATCATGAAGGGGTTCCACTTCCAGCACACCAGTACAAGGGACAAGCAGTTTTAGAGGTACCACATAAGGGTATCAATATTGTGTTCAGAGGAACAGTTGGGGAACTTCAGTAAAATTACTAGGATGGGTAATAATCAGTCTATAATAACTAGCTCCTTCTGCTTTACTGAGCCACAATTCCGAAGGGAGAGGTCATCGCTCAAGTGCTTTTGAAAACAAATATTCAGATTCACCATTGGTTGTAATAACTAGCTCCTTCTGCTTTACTGAGCCACAATTCCGAAGGGAGAGGTCATCGCTCAAGTGCTTTTGAAAACAAATATTCAGATTCACCATTGGTTGTACAATGTCCTACAGTACTTGTGAAAATGGGCGATGTTCCACTTCAGTGTCTTTTGGACACTGGGTCCATGGTAACAACAGTTACACAGAGTTTCTTCAACCAACATTGTCAGGGCCCTTTGCAGGCCTGCTCTTGGCTTGAGCTTCATGCAACCAATGGGCTTAGCATACCTTATGTTGGCTATTTTGAAACTGATGTAGAGATGTTGGTCAAGGTGGTACCCAGACGTGGTGTTCTGGTTGTGAAGGACCCCCTAGAACATTCATCTCAGTCTACAGTACGAGGTGTATTGGGTATGAATGTCATTAAAGAATGGTATAATGAGCTCTTTAAACAACATGGTACTGCTTTGTTTGAGTTACCCACAATCAATCAGGCTGCATTTTCATGGCGCATGGCTTTTCAGCATTGCCAAAGAGTTCCAGTACAAATGGTCTGCCCTAAAATGGGTGTGGTTCGGTTAAGGGGTCGCAGGCCAGTCAGTGTGCATGCTGGCACTATAAGGGTTATTGCGGCTACCTGTTCTAGAGCGGAGTTTGGTCCCATGGAATCTGGGCTCTTTGAACCTCTTAGCTAGGAGTGGGCCATATCGTCTCGTTTATGATAATACCGGTGGATTTTTTGACACCGGTGAAAAAAATTATATTGCGGCATCCTATGATGACGTCATTTGACTACGTCTAACCTGCGCAGCACTGAGCCATGTGAAGCATTGCGGGCGCGAGCAAGCATGGAAGACCACAAGAGTGTCGCGGAACTACCTCCCGATTTAATTCCTAAAAAAGGAGCAACTTCTGTTGTTTGGAATTACTTCGGTTATAAAAAAGAAGATGTGAATCAGACGACCATATTCTGCAAGTCATGCAAGCACGTTGTTTCGGGTAAGGGAGGAAACACGTCGAATTTGTTTAGCCATTTAAAGCACAAACATCCTGCGCACTACGAAAACTGTATTCAGTTGAGAGAAACTTCGGAAGTGGCAAAGATCAGCACTAAAACCAGCTACAGTAAATAAGCTAGTTTTCCTGACAAAGAATCTCAAACTCAGTTGTGAATGCAAAAGAGTTTACAGTCAAAGCTAAATAAAAACTATCATCACAAAAATCAACACAAAAACACAGCAAGAAAGCAAAAAGGTGCTGCATGAAGGGAGTGTTGCAATATGTTTAAGTTAAGTTTTTATAATGTTGTTCATTTGAACATGTTTGCACCTGAGAGTGGATGTTAATCATTTTTTCAAGATATTTCTATGACTGTTAAATCTTGTTGAATTACAACACACCTTATGTGATAATCCTTAGTTTTGCAACCATCCCTAATTTATTTTAAGAAGCTTTTTGCACAAATAGCATGACCAATGTAAGTAATGCTAATAACTGAAACAGTTCTTCTTAATTCTAAAGAAAATGTGCTTTTTGTTTTACTATCTCTCTTAACTGCACATTCTTCCTGTTTAAAAGATGTGGATAAAACTATTTCTTCAAAGATATTGTTCTACAAACAGATCAAGAATTGTTAACATACTTGAAGTTTACAAAAAAATTATGTTAAGGTATTCTTTTTGCACTTGGTAGCTGATTCAAACTGTCAGCCAATTTTTTTATATATATTTGTTTATTTTGCTTGTTAACTATGAATATTTTTTTTGTATTCTGGTGACTGTTTATGAAAAGTCATTTTGAAATTACACATTTGTTTGGTTGATTCAATAAAAGGAGAAAATGTGAAATATTGTCTGTGATATCGTTATCGGGGTGTTTCAAAAAATATATTGTGATATCATTTTTTGGCAATATCGCCCACCCCTACTCTTAGCACTAAAGGTTGACTTCCAGCAGGGGTGTTTGTGTCACCAGCAGTAGTGACGGTGGTTAAGGGGATTACCCACATCCCTATTGTTAATGTAAGTGATGTGGATGTGCTTCTTCACCCACGTACTCCAATAGGGACTTTAGGCCCTACTAACATTGTCAGCCTCCCAGAAGGTGTGACAGAGGTGGTTGACTCAGTGCAGGCTTCCATTTCTTCTCAGTTCAGCTCTGTCGCACCCTTGTCAGATCCTCTATCAGGGTTGGATTTGTCAGCTTTGAATTATTCGTAAAAATATTGTCTATTATTGTTGCGCTATGAGTTGTGATTCTTGTAGGCTTAGAAATTAATGGATAAAGATTTAAAGATTGCATTGAATTTATAAATGTATTAATACTGTTTGATTCTGTCTTATTTGCCAAATCGACATTAAAGTCACCACATAAAAAAAATTGTTTTATTATAGTTCTTATTTAATAGTTCAACAATTTTATCTGAAAATAAATCAATATTTAAACTAGGTGGTCGGTACACACAACTTATATTTCTTTCGTTCTTATTTAATATTTCAATTGTTATCATTTCAATTATGTTTTCCTCAATTATTGTCATTTCGTTGCTTAGTTTACAGTTTATTGTTTTATGTACAAACAACGCTACACCACCACCTCTTGTGTGATTTCTGTTCATCGTATATAGTTCATAATAATTGATGTGGAAAATATCGGTGTTATCATTGTTTAGCCATGTTTCTGATAAAGCTATTATCGAGAATGTTCTGTTTAATTGTATTAAATAATCGGTTATCTTAGAAAAATTAGTATTGATACTCATACAGTTGAAATGAATTAGTGACAAACAAATTTTTGATTGAGTGATATCATGAAATTGCTTTTCATTGTAATAATCGCATTCCTCTATTGTAGGAAAGAATCCCGGATCAATCAAATCATCAAAGTTATAGACTTTAGTGTTTTCTGTCATAGTCATAAACTTCCGTTTAATAGACTATTGAATAGAACTTTGTGCCAATATAACCAGATGACTTGAATTTATCATCTTCTAGATTTATTAGAATTTTTCCAGATCCTTCATTTCATGTATGAGTTTTGGCTGTGAACTATCTTGAACCTTTATCCAAACATATTACACCGAACAAGAGAAAGTTAGATCTTTGTTAAATAAATATGTGGATGTTTTCTCTGCTCACGAGGGCAATTTGGGTTGCACAGATCTGATAGCCCATGAAATACCATTGCTAGATGATGCACCAGTGCGTCAGAGGTTTAGGAGTATTCCTCCCTCAGAGTATGAGGCTGTGAAGGCCTACATTTGGCAGCTGTTAGATAATCAAGTGATTAGTGAGAGTAGTAGAATGGGAATGTTCTAACAAGTGAGGAGAGTGTGATGGGAAGATGGAAGGATTACTTTGAGGAGCTAATGAATGAAGAGAATGAAAAAGAAAGAAGAGTGGAGGTCATAGAAACTGTGGACCAGGAAGTGGGAAAGATTAGTGAGGGTGAAGTCCGGAAAGCTTTGAAAAGAATGAAGAAGGGGAAGGCAGTAGGACCTGATGACATACCAGTGGAGGTTTGGAAATGTCTTGGAGAGATGGCAGTGAGGTTTTTGACTCAAATATTTAATGGAATATTTGAGGGTGAGAAAATGCCTGAAGAATGGAGAAGAAGTGTGCTGGTTCCCATTTTTAAGAACAAGGGTGATGTACAGAGTTGTAGCAACTACAGGGGAATTAAGTTGATGAGCCACACAATGAAGATCTGGGAGAGAGTTGTGGAAGCAAGACTTAGACAAGAGGTGACTATCTGTGAGCAGCAGTATGGTTTCATGCCAAGAAAGAGCACCACAGATGCATCTTTGCTTTGAGGATGTTGATAGAGAAGTACAGAGAGGGTCAGAAAGAACTCCATTGTGTGTTTGTGGATTTAGAAAAAGCATATGACAGGGTGCCAAGAGAGGAGGTGTGGTATTGCATGAGGAAATCTGGAGTGGCAGAAAAGTATGTTAGACTGGTACAGGACATGTATGAAGACAGCAGGACAGTGGTGAGATGTGCTGTAGGAGTGACAGATAGCTTCAAGGTGGAGGTGGGAGTGCATCAAGGATCGGCTCTGAGCCCCTTCTTGTTTGCTCTGGTGATGGACCGACTAACAGATGAGGTCAGGCAGGAATCCCCATGGACTATGATGTTTGCAGATGACATTGTGATATGTGGTGAGAACAGGGAACAGGTGGAAGAGAACTTGGAGAGGTGGAGGTATGCACTTGAAAGAAGAGGAATGAAAGTCAGCCGTAGTAAGACAGAGTACATGTGTGTGAATGAGAGGGAGGCCAGTGGAACAGTGAGGCTACAAGGAGCAGAGGTCACAAAGGTGCAGGACTTCAAGTACTTGGGGTCCACTGTCCAGGAAAATGGGGAATGTGGTAAAGAAGTGAAAAAGAGAGTCCAGGCAGGATGGAGCGGATGGAGAAAAGTTTCAGGAGTGATTTGTGACAAAAAGGTGTCAGCAAAGGTCAAAGGAAAAGTTTACAAGACAGTGGTGAGACCAGCTATGTTGTATGGTCTGGAGACAGTGTCATTGACAAAAAGACAGGAGAAAGAACTGGAAGTAGCAGAAATGAAGATGCTGAGGTTCTCCTTAGGAGTGACAAGGATGGATAAGATCAGGAATGAGATCATCAGAGGTACAGCACATGTTGAACAACTGGGAGATAAAGTTAGGGAGGCCAGACTGAGATGGTTTGGACATGTCCAGAGGAGGGACAGTGGGTATATTGGTAGAAGGATGTTAGAAATGCAGCTGCCAGGAAAAAGACACAGAGGGAGGCCAAAGAGGAGATATATGGATACAGTTAGAGAGGAGGACATGAAGGTAGTTGGAGTGAGGACAGAGGATGCAGCGGACAGAGTGAGGTGGAAGAGGATGACTCGCTGTGGCGACCCCTAAAAAGGGAAAAGCCGAAAGAAGAAGAAGAAGAAGAAGAAGTGAGAGTAGTAGCCCCTACGCCTCTCCAATTGTAATTGTCAAAAAGAAGGACGGGAGTATTCACCTGTGTATTGATTATAGACAACTCAACAGTAAGACCCGCCGTGACGCCTTCCCCCTACCCAGAATCGAAGAGTCCTTGGATGCTCTGTCTGGAGCTGTGTGGTTTTCCACTCTCGACCTTGCAAGTGGCTATAATCAAGTGCCAGTGGCTGAACCTGATAGGATGAAGTAGGGCTGGGCGATATGGAAAAAATCACATATCACGATATGGACTTTTTTAGATCACGATAACGATATATATCACGATATATACAACACGATGTGTGTGTGTACAGGAAAAATTTGGACCAAAGTTTTTTTATTTTATTATTTTACTACAGATAGTTACAATTATAAGAATGTGAACAAAAAGAACAAGGAAATTTGGACCAAAGTAGAAACTAGATCTACCTAAGATCTACCTTAATTCAAGGAGTACGATTATGGAATGACTTAATGCCAAATGACAAATGTTAAGGAAGCCAAATCATTCCTTGTATTTAAGAAACTGGTAAAAAATGAATTGCTAAAAAAATATAAATGAATCTAATTTAATGTGTGATATATGTGAATTGAAAATTGACTGAGTTATTTACTTATTTTGTTATTATAGAAAATATTGTTTGAACTGTTATTAGATGAATAAGGAGCAGATTTAATAAGATTTATTCTTCATCTGCTACCTTTCATTTTATTTTTATTTTTTTCTATTATGAATACGTTAATTGTTGTATTTCATATTATAAAATGAATAAACTAACAAACAAACAAACAAACAACTCCTTTTCTACTTTGGTCCAAATTTTTCCTGCAGGTGGCGGTAAAACAACAGCTGCTAATGAAACTCACGAAGAAGAAATCCGCTCTGAAGTTTGAGTAAACAAAGCAAGAAACAGAAAAGAGAAAACGTTGCGTTTGATTGCGGTTCTGTTGTGTCTCTGGTCTGTTTTGTATTGGTTAACTGGACCCGAGTTCGGACACGGTTGGACTCTGGGTTCGTGTCCTCTGGACCCATTTTGTCTCAGAGTTTCAGCGGAGCGAAATAATGGAAGCTAACAAGGTGAGCTGCCCCTCTTTTTGGTAAAAGTTATTCTTCTTGGGCTGCCTGTGCAGCTGTTTTCTCCTTGTTAAGACACCGGCGTCATGCCCCTGCGGCTCTGTTGCTCTCGAGTTTAACAACGTAAAGCATGTGTCGCAACCCCGCACGTGCGTCAAACATAAAGCAGCGCCGTCATCTCGCAAAACCACATATGAAGCTTCTTTGCGACAGTTATTTTTTTATTCTTATTTATCACGATAGAGACGATAGAAGGAAAGTAGCACGATAGACACGTTTCCATCGTCCCCACGATATATATCGTCATATCGCACGGCCCTAGGATGAAGACTGCTTTCTGTACACCCTTTGGTTTGTTTGAATTTACTGTAATAGAATGCCATTCGGACTATGTAATGCTCTTAGTACATTTCAATGATTAATGGAGCAAATGTTTGGGCCTCAACCTGGTCAGTCCCTGTTGTTATATTTGGATGATGTTGTGGTTTTCTCTTCTTCAGTCGACCAATATTTGAATCGTTTGGAAGCCGTGCTGGGCCGTCTGAAACAGGAAGGATTAAAAGTTAAGCTTGATAAATGTGTTTTCTTCAAAAAGGAGGTGAAATACATTGGCCATGTTATTTCCAGCAATGGAGTGTCCACAGACCCAGATAAAGCCTCTGCGGTAAAGGACTGGCCCCGTCCCACCACCGTTTCACAGCTGAGATCCTTCCTGGGGTTTGCCAGCTATTACAGACGATTTGTTGCAGAATTTGCCAAATTGGCAGCGCCACTCAGCGACAAAAGCATTTGGGTGACCATTGGTCGTAAGATTGTGAACAAGGTTTCAACCAGTTGAAAACCAGATTAGTTAGTACGCCTGTTTTGGCATATGCAAATTCCTCTTTGCCATTCATCCTTGAAATAGATGCTAGTTACAATGGGCTAGGAGCAGTGCTCAAAGGGAAGGTCCGTCCAGTTGCCTTTGCTAGCCGAGGACTCAGACCTGCTGAGAGGAACATGTCCAACTACATCCTGATGCATGCTCAATAATCCAAGTAGAAAAATCCAAAAAAGCTAAGTCTGGTCCTCTGGACATTCAAAAAACAAACAAAACAAAGCAAAAAAACTGTAAAATTTTGAAGCAGGACAAGGCTATTGACAATATTCTGTACCACCGACTGTACCCAGGGGAGGCCATGCCAAGTCTGTATGGTTTACCCAAAATCCACAAACAAGGTGTACCTTTAAGACCAATTGTTAGCATGATTAACTCGGTCACTTACAATGTTTCCAAATATCTGGCATCTGTACTCATCCCTTTAGTTGGCAGCTCAGAACACCACATACAGAACACCATGGACTTTGTGGATAAGGTGAGGGATGTCATCATGGAGACTGATGAAACAATGGTCTCTTTTGATGTCACATCACTCTTTACGTGCATTCCTGTTGATGAAGCAGTAGAGGTGGTCTGTTTAAGGTTAAAATCAGACACCACTCTGAGCAACAGGACCACACTTTCCACAGAACAACTGTGTCAACTCTTGAAACTGTGCCTGCAGTCAACCTACTTCACATATGGGGAGCAATATTATAGGCAGAAACATGGGTGTGCTATGGGGTCTCCAGTTTCTCCTATTGTTGCCAACCTGTACATGGAGGAGGTAGAAAAGAGAGCTTTGACATCCTTTTCAGGGAGACCACCAAGTCATTGGTTCAGGTATGTTGATGACACCTGGGTTAAAATTAAATCTCAGGAAGTCCAACATTTCACTGATCACATCAACTCTGTGGATAAATATATCAAGTTCACACGAGAAGATGTAAAAAATGGCAGGTTGGCTTTCTTGGACTGTGAGGTCTCAGTTTCTGATAGAGGAAATTTGCAAACTGAGGTGTACCGCAAACCCACACACACAGACCAGTATTTACAGTTTGACTCCCATCACCCTCTGGAACACAAGTTAGGAGTCATCAGGACTCTGTACCACAGAGCAGACAGCGTCCCCACTAACTCAGGAGCCAGACAGAAGGAGAAATCACACACAAAACAGGCTCTAGAGAAATGTGGATATCCTAACTGGGCCTTCCTGAAAGCAGAGAAGAAACCCAAACAGGACTCTAGCCAGCCATCAGGTGAAAAGAAGGAACCCAGACCCAGACCAGTGGTCATTCCGTATGTTGCGGGAGTTTCAGAGACATTGAGACGTTTATTTTCTAAACACAACGTCCCAGTGGCTTTTAAACCCCAAAATAAAGACGGGTTCATCCCAAAGATCCAGTCCTCCGGCACAAACAGAGTAACATTGTGTATGCTGTTCAGTGTCAGGAGGGCTGTGATCAGTCTTACATTGGGGAAACTAAACAGCCACTGGCCAAAAGGATGGCCCAGCACAGAAGATCAACATCATCAGGTCAGGACTCTGCAGTCTACACTCATCTCCAGGCCAGCGGTCACTCTTTCAGGGATGAAGATGTTCACATCCTTGATAGAGAGGAACAATGGTTTGAGAGAGGAGTAAAGGAGGCCATCTTTGTGAAAAGAAACCGTCCATCATTAAACGGAGGTGGAGGCCTCCGTGTTCAACTGTCCCTCACTTACAATGCTGTTATTGCTAGTATCACTCAGCCCTTTGTGGATAGCAAACAACCATCAGGGTGTTGCTAACTAGGGCTGGGCCATATCATATCGTTCCCGGTAATACCGGTAAAAAAAGCTTGCCCGGGCAAATAAGTTATATCATGATATGTGTAATGAAATAAAGGTGTGGGTAAGGTATTTAAACACTTACTGGACCACCATTATTGTAGATGCGCAGGTCTGAGCAGACTTTATCTGCACAAACTGCCACCAATGCGCGAGTTCTTCCTTTTTCCGATACTAAATTGCTTTTACTGTAATTAGGAAAAATGTAATTTCACGAGAGACTTCAACTTATGTTGGTCTACCAGAAAAATAGACCTTTTATTGAAACTATCACAAAAATTACATTAAACATTTGTATCGATATTAGCTCTGATTTAATAACTACGTTGACAAGAATTCAAATTAAAACAAACAGACAGTTAGGATTTAACTGTTGGCACATTACTTGACAGATTAAAAGCTTATGAAAAATAAGAAATAGGAGGAAGAAGATGAAAGCTAAGTTAACTGAAATTGATTATTTTGAGCAGACAGGGTGACACCTTTTTCCCCACACGAGCAGACTGCTGGGCTCCCGTACGTTCAAGCACACCACGACTCGTTACCTGTTGACGGTTCGTCTCTTGGAGATAAGAGTGGAGAAGTGTCTGGACACACGACGTGGATGAGTTTGTCCAACGGCCGTCCAGTTGGAACTTCAGCGTGTGTGGCTGATTCACGATACGAGGAAACTCGCCTCCCTCGGCAGGGAACAAAGGTCAAGCGCGCTGACTGACTTTCAAAATAAAACTTCCGAAAACAAATTCTTTCAGAAATGAGTGAGTGGGTTACAGTAAGCTTTACTATAACTCCAGCTGAAACGTGGGTCGAGTTGACACACTGACCGGAACGTCTCCAGCTTTCCCAGAGGAGAGAAACCACTTGTCAGTTAGTTCTCTCCAAAACACTCAAGCCAAAAATGCAGGAAGTGCTCCTTTATATGGGAGGCGGGATCTGACCCACCTCCTTAACGACTACTGGCTGAACTAACAAAATAAAAGATGGAAGTTTAATTCCATAGGCAGAAAGACTCTTGACGGACAACAGGAAAACTGTTTACATAAACAGCCAGATGGACTGGCCTGTTGAGTCTAGGTTGCAGACAAAACAGAGAAGAGAGTGAACAGCTATTTCAGAGCACACTTGTATTGTAGAATAAACCAGCAGAAGTCAAACTCATGCAAGTAACAGATCATCATTAAAATGACAAAATATACTGTTGATCAATTCTGAATTAACACACATTAAAGAGAAAGTTCAATCTGATTAATTAGTGTCCATTAATTCATAATAATTGTTAACCAATATAAGTGTCCATTCGTCTCCTTGAGGGCTTCAAGAAGGTGTAACACTTAGAGTTTCAAAGAGATGCAGAGAGGTGTACTTGAAGGTCAAGCCTAAAATATCAGAGGTTAGGTGTATCACTACATATGCTAATTTCATGACGTAATATGTCAGGGCGCCCAGCCCCAATAACAACCGAGCGCTTCAAACAACCAAACCGAACTACGCATCCCCTCCACCAGTCTGTACTGGTGTAACGCTAATTAGTTACGTGTAATACTAGCTAGCTAAAATGCTAAAAACAAACAATGCTTGTCTCAGCTTCTCTCCCCCCTGCTCTGAATTGCAGGTACAGACAGCTCAAATGTCTCCCCCTCCCCCCACCCTGCTCTGAGCAGCCGGTGCTACGTCTCCCTCGCTCTAAACTGTCGGTACAAACACGCGCGGCTCAATTGTCTCGAGTTCCACAGTCGGTCCATGGACCAAGAGGCAGGTGATCAGAGACAGATCAGTCAGAGAAATGAATCATTCTTGCAGGAATAGATGAAGCTGAAACACCAACAAGCTTCAGGGTCAGCTGATCACCTTGTTACAAGTTCTGGAAGTTATAGCTCATTTAAAGACAAAATATTGTGTTATAGGTTTCATTTGGGCGGCCGTGGTGTAGTGGTAATGGTAGTCGTCTCCCGATCGGAAAGTTGGCGGTTCGACTCCCAGGACCCGCACCATGTGTCGTTGTGTCCTTGGGAAAGACACTTAACCCCGAGTTGCTCCCGGTAGGACTGGAAAGCACCTTGCATGGTAGTCTGCCGCCACCGGTTTATGAATGTGTGTAGCATTCAATATATGTGTAGCACTTTGAGATTTTCAGTAATGAAAAGTGCGTTATAAATTGAATTAATTATTATTAATTATTATTATTATTTATGCTCAACAGACTTAAGCTTCATTTTATTTAGTTGTTTTAGGAAACTACACATGCACTTTAGTTTTTGTGGTGGTTTTTGTTTATCTATATTTTGTGCAGACTTTTTCAATCTAAATAACAGATCTTTTTTTAAATACTTGGATACTGAATACTTTACTAAATAAAGTAATTTCAGTAAAATTAACCCTTGTTGTTTTTTAAATTGTAAATAATAATGCAAAGCAACATATTAAGTTAATTTCATGAAATAAATAAATTTGATATCTGTTTTTCTTTTTGTTATATCACGAAATTTATCGTTATTGTGATAATGCTCTGAAATATCACAATATCATTTTTGAGCCATATCGCCCACCCCTAGTGCTAACGATCCATTGTTAGGCTGATGGTCCTCCTTGATCATGTGAGCAGTTGGTTTCGGCTGTCAGCAGCAAACTGGTTGATCCACTGTGAGAGGGTGCTATTTATTAGACTGAGGTGAATACATCATCTCAGACTGAGGAAGTCTTATGGACGAAAGACAAAACGTTTCTACAGTTCCCTTATTTGTCAGGTTCACTGCAGTGCAACACATGACTATGGGAATTGCGCCTCCGCGTGGTTCACCTGAAGTAATACAATCACGCCTTTTAGGGCAAGTGGGCGTCAGCGTCACCAGGGCCCCGCCCCCCGGTATAAGAGGCGCTGCCTACCCACGTTCATCCTCTTTTGTCCTTCACCTCGCTTCACACCTGAACTTCGCAGGACTCCGTGTGACTGAATCGCTCGACTGGAGGTGAGCTCGCTCCCTGCCTAGAGCGTCACGGACTTTCGTGCGAGCACTTTGTTTAATAATAATAATTGTCTAATCTTGTCATCTGCGTATGTTTCCCATACACAGACGAAATTCGTCTCTGCATTTAACCCAACCACCTACCAGGTGGTGCAGTGAGCAGCCATAGAAGGCGCTCGGGGAGCTGGAGAAATAGGTGTGCACTCATAGACACCCCAAGATGTGTAGTGGCCGGGACGCGAACCCACGTCCTTCGGGTCCCAAGTCAAACGCCCTAACCACTACACCATCTTAGCGGGATGCTATCCTAGTTCAGTCGGCTTCGACATTTTATAATTGAACGTTTTCCTACTGTATCGTCGCCCAGTTTAGTGGGATGCTAACTGAACCACATGCTACCTGCTAAGCTAACGGAGCTAACGGGTTAGCCACCAAGAACAACGCAACGAGAGAATTCAACGTTTTCCTGCCTTTTTGTTGCCCAGTTTAGCGGGACGCTATCTGCCCAACACGCTACCTGCTAAGCTAACGGAGCTAGCAGGTTAGCTACCCGGAACAGCTAAGCGAGAGGATTTTACATTTTTCTACTGTTTCATCGCCCAGTTTAGCGAGACGCTATCTGCGCCACACGCTACCTGCTAAGCTAACGGAGCTAACAGGTTAGCCACCACGAACAGCGTAACGAAAGGATTTCTTCAAACCATGTTTAGCGGCGACTAACTGGTTTCAACTCGACGTCTCTTCTCGACCATGGCTCCGGAGAAGAGCAAGAGGAAATCGAAGAACTCCAATAAGACGAGCAAGCCAGCAAGCCCAGACTCCCGACCCTGCCCCAACGAATGTGGCTATTTCATCTCAGCAGCGGACACCCACGAGGCCTGTCCGTTCTGGCTAGGAATGGTCCAAGCAAAGACAGCTTTGGTCTCTCCCGAATCTTTCCCTCACTACAACCAGGTGCGTGAGGCGGCAAGACGAAGATGCGTGGACTTCGTGGCCAAGGCCATGGCCAGTTCCCTCACTCTCACAGCGGAGTTGGAGGCAGACGAGATGGAGGACAGCGGCGCTGGAACCTGGGGTGAGACAATGGACGTTGTTGCCCCCGTGAGGGACTCCACAGTAGAGTTTGACACGAGGGACTTGTTGTGAGCCGACGAGCTCTCACTAACAGCCTCGGGCGAGATTTCGAACGACGAAGCGGACAATGAGGGGACGTGGATGGAATGGAGGCGGCGAGCATGGCCCACATTCCTCAGATGGAGACTTTGTCGTCTCATTTGGCCCCCAGGACATCGAGCTCAAAACCCACTCTGCCCAGCAAGGCCTGCTGTGTGTCAGCCTTACAGCTCGAGTAGAGCTACCCAGCACAGGGCCTCGTTGTGCGCGCCATGAACGCCTCTGTAATGATGCAGGCCTACCTGGCCGAAAAACTGCTAGAGCTCCAGCAGACCTCCAACAAGAGAAAGGCGGCCGAGGTTCTGGACGAGGCCCGAAAGGCGACAGACTTTGTCCTCCGCCTCATGGATACTGCAGCCATCGCTCAGAGAAAAGCTATGGCCGAGATGTGATCGCTCAGTGTCATTTGTGGTTGACCCTGACAGACCTTCCAGATGGCCAGCGCGCCCCGTTCCTCCACCATCCCATCCAGCCCACAGGCCTGTTCGGCGGGGCGTTGGAGCAGATCCAAAGCAGACTAGATCAGCGGAGGAAACGAGAAGAAGCCCTACGCGAGGGGATGCCTAGAAAACACTTTGTACAACCCAGAGAATCGAGCGGGCACAGGGGCCAACAGCAGTAACACCACTCCGCCACGCGTCAACCAGCTCAGAAAAGGCCAATCCTCGAGAGGGAGCAACGGCCTAAACCCGCCTCAGAGCCTCCTCAAGCGGGCCAGGCCTGGTCGAAGAAGAGGTTCGAACTTTGTACCACGTCGGGCAGGACCACCACGGTCCTCCTCAACGAACCGTGACAGGAAGCAGAAGTCAGCCTGAGCCAGGACTGCTTCACCATCATTCAGGCGTTTCCACCCAAAGGGAAAAGAGGAAAGCCGAACTTTTAATACCAGCTGTTGTGCTAAAGAAGCCACGATTAACTGGTCCAGAACATGTAAACACACAAAATCACTCAAATGTTTGTGTAACAAAGAAAAATTGTTGTTTGAGCATGAAAATAAAGTCTCAGAAAACACAAAATGTTCTGTGTCCCGTCTTAGCTTTAGAGGGGAAAACACAACACTTTTTTATGCAAAATGTGTCAATAACGAGACAAAGGGACTGGTTCACACACCCGGCTTCCCCTGCTCTGATAAGACACAGTCTCTCAGGAGACACAATGAGCCCCTGTAGGAGGTCAGAGACCTGTCTGCTCCAGACAGACTCTCTGACCCTGGCAGTGGGACAGACAGGCCCACTGAAGAGCGGGCGGGGGGCGCTCTCCTGCCGCCCTCCCCCCTCACACACAAGGTAAACATGTCCTCTAGGCTGACAGCACGTGTTGCAGCATGGGAGACATGTAGCCCAGGTCCCTGGGTTATGTCAACCATAACTCAAAGGTACAAGTTGCAATTTTCCAAATGACCACCACTCTTCCTAGGAGTGGTGAAGTCAGCCATAACCTCATCTCGCGCTCATGTTCTGAGGGAGGAAATTTGCTCCATGATACAGAAAAATGCAATCAAGACAGTTCCTGCTCACGATGTAAACAGAGGTTACTTCAGCAAGTACTTTGTCATTCCAAAGAGAGGGGTCGGTCTCAGGCTGATTTTGGATCTGAGAGGTTTAAACAAAAGGATGCGCACGTTCAAGTTCACCATGTTGACCTTAAAACAAGTAATCTACACGGTACGCCCGAGAGATTACTTTTGCAGCGTGGACTTAAAGGATGCTTTTTTCCACATCAGCATCTGGTGCATACACAGGAAATTCCTACGTTTTGCCTTCGAGAACACCACATACGAGTTCCAGGCCATGCCTTTTGGCCTAAAAACCACACCCAGGACATTTACGAAATGCCTGGAGGCAACCTTGGCACCCATGAGGAGCCAGGGCGTCAGAGTGTTGAATTATCTCGACGACTTGTTGGTCCTAGGGGACAGCAAAGTCAAGGCAAAAGCACACAGAGACATGGTAATGTCTCACCTGAAATCATTAGGTTTTGTCATAAACCTGGAGAAGAGCAGTTTGTCTCCAACTCAGATTTCTGTTTTTCTGGGAGTACAATTGAACTCCATTCTGTACAGGGCAAGGCTCTCAGATGCATGGGTGGCAACCCTTCAACTCTGCTTAGCACATTTTTAGCTGGACGAGACGGTGCCTCTCAAAATGTGCCAACGTTTGTTGGGCCTACTGGCAGCAGGAATCATTTGTGTTCCTCTGGCCCTATTACATATGCGACCTCTGCAGATTTGGGTCAACAAGCAGCTGGAGCTCGCCCTCCCCCCCCACCCCCCTCATCAAACGAGGGGTATGAAAGTCAGCTCAAAATGTGTAAAGGCCCTGCAGCCATGGAAGAACCCCACAGTGTTCAGCAAAGGAGTCACACTGGGCAGGGTATTGTCCCGAGTCCTGGTGACGACAGATGCGTCAAAAACAGGGTGGGGGGGGCTCTGCAGGGACCAGTACGCCCGTGGGGTCTGGACCCAGCAAGAGGCCCGGTTACACATAAATTTCCTGAAGTTCTCAGCAGTGTTTCTGTCACTGAAACATTTTTATAGGAAAGGCCTGGTCAAACACCAGCACGTTCTGATAAAATCAGACAACAGGTGCACTGTGGCCTACATCAACAGGGAGGGAGGGACACGGTCCCAACCCCTCCTGAGGCTGACGCAAAAGTTGCTCACATGGTGTAGCTCCCGGATCTTGTCACTGAGGGCAACTCACGTGCCAGGGGAGCTAAACTACGGGGCAGACGCCCTGTCAAGGGCCCTCCCCCCCTCCCCTCAGAATGGCGCCTGAACCCAAGCATCGTGGACCAGATCTGGGCACAATACGGGAGAGCAGACGCAGATCTGTTCGCCTGCAGCAACAACACTCACTGCACTCTGTACCACTCCATACAGGACGTGAACCCACCATTGGGGATGGACGTCCTGACGTACAGCTGGCCAGCAGGGAGGCGGTATTACGCGTTTCCCCCTGTCCCTTTGATTCAGGTGATGCTGAAGCGTGTACGCAGGGGAGCTCTCTCTCTAATATTGGTAGCCCCCAGGTGGCCAATGAAAGCATGGTTTGCAGAAGTGATCTCACGCCTGGCATAAACACCTTGGCAGCTGTCCCCCCCCCCACAGGGACCTGCTGACCCAAGCCCACGGGCAATCCTGCATCCACGCCCAGAGCTGTGGCAGCTCTAGGTCTAGCCGCTGAAAGGGACTGGTTAATGACTTCCGGACTACCCAGTAATATGGTAAACACAATACAGGGAGCGAGAGCACAGTCTACACAGACACTATGCACGTAAGTGGCGTGTTTTTGAGAACTGGTGTCTAGAGAAGAATATTGCTCCATATTCCTGTGACTTGGCCCAGCTCCTCACCTTTCTGTAGGACCTGTTGGAGAAAGAACGCTCCTTTTCAACCATAAAGGTCTTCTTATCAGCCATCTCGGCATGCCACGAAGGTTGGGGAGGTAAATCACCTGGTACCCACCCTCTCATGATACGGATCATGAGGGGCATGCTGAGGAAGAAGCCTCCAAGCAGGACTTTGGCCCCTCAATGGGACCTGCATTTAGTCCTGGACACTTTGTGTGAGCCTCCATTTGAGCCTCTTAGCAGCATTAAGATAGACTTATCTTATAAGACTACATTGCTCTTAGCTCTATGCTCAGCAAAACGCGTGGGGGACCTTCACGCTTTATCGGTACACCCAATGTGTACCAGATTTGCCCCAGATGGGTCAAAGGTCACCCTGCGTCCAAACCTTGCATATGTGCCAAAAGTCCCGACTCTAAATCCCAGAAGTCTGTACTTCGAACTGTCAACTTTTCCTCCTCCCCCAGTTCTGACTGCAGAACAGAGGCGTTTGAACGCGCTCTGCCCTTTTAGGGCCCTGAGTGTCTACATGGAGAGAACTGACAGTTGGCGCAAAACAAACCAATTGTTCATATGCTTTGCTAATCCTGTCACAGGCAGGGCCCTGTCTAAGCAGCACCTCTCACAGTGGGTGACTGAGGCCATAAAGAGGGCATACAGTGGCAAAGGTCAGCAGGTGCCCTCTGGGGTACATGCTCACTCAACCAGAGGCCTAGCCACTTCCTGGGCCTTATTCAGAGGTGTTTCAGTAGCAGATATCTGTGTAGCTGCTAACTGGTCATCATCAAACACGTTTGTAAAACACTACAGCCTAGATGTCACAGCATGTGACGTAACTCAAGCTGTTCTCTCTACCACAGAGAAATAAATGGCTAGCGCCTGCAGTCTAAGGCAAAAGGTTCTCATAAGCATGCATTTCCAGAGCATTTCCAGGGCAAGATTGAATTATGTTCCCATAGTCATGTGTTGCACTGCAGTGAACCTGACTGATAAGGGAACTGGAGGTTATGCACCATAACCGATGTTCCCTGAAGGAAGGGAACAAGGTGCAACACACGTTTTCCCCTCCAATGCCCAAGCTCGGTGACGTGCGTATAGAGGATGAACTTGGGTAGTCAGAGCCTCTTATACCAGGGGCGGGCCCCTGGTGATGCTGACGCCCACTTGCCTTAAAAGGCGTGATTGTATTACTTCAGGTGAACCGCGCGGAGGCACAATTCCCATAGTCATGTGTTGCACCTTGTTCCCTTCCTTCAGGGAACATTGGTTATGGTGCATAACCTCAAGGTTTTTTTTCTTTGTTTTGTTTTTGTTTTTTGAATGTCCAGAGGACCAGACTTAGCTTTTTTAGATAATAGTTCAAAAGTTTTCACATTATAAGAGTCTAGAAGAAGACCTTAAATAAACTGATTTCTGGAGAAAGATGAAAAAAAAAAACATCTACAATACCATACAACAGAAGATGGGTGGATAAATAATGAATTAAAATGAGTGACATTTTTGTCTGAAACAACCTTATAAGAGATAAGGATATTTGTCTTTTTTTTGTGTGTTCTTTTGCCAGATACATTTTTGGACATTAAAAGTTAAACTTTTGAACTGGACTTGGACTGAAAACAGGAAGCCGTCTCTACAAATACCAGCGTCACAGAATCCAAACCTGCGAGCCATCTCCGATCCATATGCAAAAAAACACCTGAAGCATCACACCATCACCGGATGGACAAGAGATGTGACAGAGGAGGAAATCTGTTAACATCATGAAGGGCTCAGGAGAAAGATGAAGGCCTAATATTATGCTTTGCAATTAAAAATAAAAGATACTGCTTTTTTGCCTCATAAAGACGAAATAACACTGAAATGTTGTCAAATGAAGGTGAATAACGCCATTCTGTCTTACTTTTGCTGGGCGTGAAAAGATGCTGGTGTTTCCTACCTGATTGGACAATTGCCCTGGGCGGGTTTTCCACCGCATTGCAGAAGGCATCCTAATTTGCAAGAGAGGGTTATTGATAAGTGATTAAAGGTGCTATGTGTAACTTTCTGTAGAGTGCAGAACTTAGAAAAATTTTCAACAGGCAAAGCATTCTGATCCCTCCCCCTCAGAGCCATATATGGCTCTGAGGGGGAGGCTCTGCTGAAATTCAAATTCAAGCTCTGTTTTTATTGGCTGATTCAAATTCAAGCTCTGTTTTTATTGGCTGGTTACAAACTCTGTTTTTATTGGCTGGTTAAGGACGGGTCACTCTGTGTTTTTAGTGTTTTTATAAATGCTGATAGAGAAGCAAGGGGACTATAGTTTTTTTCAGAGATTACTTTGGCTAACATCAGTCTGTCAGTAGATAGTGACAGAGTGAAGAAATATGTTAAAAATATATTGATAGAAAAGTTACAGACTGCATTACAAAGTTACATAGTGCAGCTTTAAAAAAACTACCAGGGTGGTCGTGAGATGGAGTGAGTCGCACTTGCCAGTGCTCCGGGTAAAATTTATTTTTTAGTACCACCAAACCCTCTATATGTAATATTTTTTTACTATTATCACGCACACAACTTCCATCAAGCATCTCTTTTGAAGATTTTGGATTAAAAAATGTCTCAGAGGTCGGCAAGATCGAAGAAGGACGATGACGCTGGCCTAACCCTCGAGGCAATTACCTCGCTGCTCGAGGAGCACCGCGCTGCGCTGTCAGCTGAGTTCAAACAAACTTTTCACCAGCTGGATCTCAAATTGGACCAAACTCGGCTCGCGGTGGAGGAACACGGCCAGCGTGTCTCATCACTGGAACTTGTCACTAACGACCTGAGCCAGCGCATGTCGGAGGTGGAAAACACCTGCTCAACTCTGCAGGAGGAAAACGCCAGACTAAGATCTAAACTGGCGGATTTAGAAAATCGAAGCAGACGGCAGAATATTCGTGTGCTGGGTTTACCGGAATCTATTGAAAGCGGACGTCCCACAGACTTCTTTTCCAACCTGCTGTGCGACATCTACGGGCGTGACACGCTTCCTTCTCCACCCGAACTGGACCGGGCTCATCGAACCCTCGCTCCGAAACCCGCCTCGGACCAGCGGCCGCGCCCGGTTATCCTGCGAGTGCACCGGGTCCAGGTGAAGGAGCTGCTGATCCGGGAGGCCCGACGCAGAGGCAGGCTTGAATACCAGGGGAAACCGGTGCGGATCGTGGAAGACTACAGCCCAGAAGTCCTCAACCAGCGAGTGGAATATAAGGACGTGATGGCTGCGCTGTATTCTTTGGGTCTAAAACCTGCTCTGCTTTTTCCTGCTCGACTTCGCGTGACTTTACCTGATGGACACAGAAAGTGGCTGGGCTCGGTCGAGGAGGCGCAGAAGTTCATGGACACCTTTCAAGCTTCACAGCGCAAGTAACATTTAAAATTTTCTTCTAACTGATGAACAATGCGCTGTTCCCGCACTGGCTTTGATTATTACACTAAACTTTTCTTTACATGAGGTGAGGAACAGATGAGCAGGACTCTGCCCATACTCTGATTATCTGAGACTTTTTTAGTTGCAGCTTTTTTTTGAACTATTAACATTTTTGAAATGAAACATTTTTCCTTTTCTCGTTTACCTGTTGACTATTTTTGACCTGAATCTTGGGTTAGTCCTGGATTGATTGATAATTAATTTGAGATTGGGATTAATTTAACTTTACGTTTGTATATGTGTGCGTGATTACCGGTACACATTTATGTGTATACATTTTTTTGGCCTTGCATACTTTAAACTAGTTTGTGAGGTGCTTATAAAAAAAAATTTTTTTTTTTTTAGGCATTAGGTATTTAGGCACATAAATAATTGAAGTAGGCCTATCCATGTATAAAAATGGGTGAAATATATAATGTTTTAATATATTATTTTGAACTATTAACATTTTTCCTCTTCTTGTTTACCTGTTGACTATCTTGAATTGAATCTTGAATTGGTCTTGGACTGATTGAAGATTTAATTTAGGATTAGGATTAATTTAACTTTGTTTATATGTGTATGCGTGATCACACATCTATGTGTACATTTTTGGCCTTGCATGAGGTGCTTATACATTTTTTTTTCCTCTGATGATACTGGAGCACTAGTTTAAAAGTTAGACAGGAGACTTATTTTTAATTTCTATGGAGCTTGCTGCTTCTGTCTGTTGCAGCTGTCCAGGGTGGGAAAGGGAGGGGGGTGGGGGGTCCATCACTGCCATTAATTTATATTTTCTTTCACTTTGCCAAGAACTGCACAGCCATCAACACATTAGACTGTATTACCTACCTTTCTTATACAAATTATTAGTAATATGAGTGGTCAGTTGGTGTTGTCAAGCTGGAACGTCAAAGGTTTGAACCACCCCGTCAAGAGAAGGAAGGTGCTCTCTCATTTAAAACAGTTAAATACAGGCATTGCTTTCCTGCAGGAGACTCACATTAGAAGTGACGATAGCAAACGATTACTGCAAACATGGCACGGGCAGAGTTTCCATTCCTCATTTCGAGCAAAGGCTCGGGGCGTCTCGATCCTCATCAGTCAAGACATTTCATTTGAACCTTTTCAAGTTAACTCAGATAAATATGGTCGTTTTGTGATTGTTTCCGGTAAATTGTACAACACACCAGTAGTGCTAGTTAACGTTTATGCCCCAAATACGGATGATGTTGGTTTCTTTGAGAAATTATTCTCACTGCTCCCGGACCTAAACACATACTCATTGATACTCAGTGGTGACTTGAATTGCTGGTTGGACCCAGTTTTGGACAGATCCTCTACAAACCCTGCCACAGCCAGCAGGTCGTCCCACACTATTCGTGCCTTTCTATCTAAGTATGGCCTGTGCGATGTATGGCGTTTTTTACACCCAGCTGAGAGAGAATATTCTTTTTTTTCTCATGTTCATCATTCATACTCGAGGATCGATTACTTTTTCATGGACAACAAACTTCTTCCCTCTGTCCGTGGCTGTGACTACCACAGTATTGTCATCTCAGACCATGCACCTGTCACTCTGTCTTTGTCCCTCCCTGACATTCCTATAAGGAGTAGACAGTGGAGATTCAATTCAACGTTACTGTTAAACAATGATTTTGTTACATTTATAGAAAAAGAAATAACCTTCTTTCTATCCATAAACAGAACTCCTGGGATCCCACTGTCAACAGTTTGGGATACCCTTAAGGCCTATCTTAGGGGACAAATCATTTCATATACCGCCCGGCTGAGGCAAAAATCTCAAAAAGAAAGAACTGATTTAGCCCAGCAGATAAAAGAAATTGATCAACAATATGCTCAAAACAAATGCCCTAATCTGTACAAAAAAAAAGTAGAACTCAAAACTAAGTTTGATTTATTGTCTACATACTCAATAGAACAATCACTTTTGAAAAGTAAATCATCATTTTACATACATGGAGAAAAGTCAGGAAAACTACTGGCAAATCAGTTGAAGGGTGCCATGGCTAAACAAATCATCCCTAAGATCCAATTAGAGAACGGCACCACAACTCTAGATCATTTACAAATTAACAGAGCATTTAAAGATCCACTGACGTGATTTTTCTACTATTCATCAAATTGCTCAAAATATATATATTTTATCATTTAAATATGTTAGTTTTTGCAAACAAAATGATAAATCACTTTAATTTTGCTTTAAAAGTGATTTTGAACTTCAAGCTGTGTTTAATCGTGGGAAATCCGTTTACACCCGAACGCACCATCTGTGATGTAATGTCCAGAGTTGAGGCAGAGCTCTGAGCTTGTCACGGTGTGCGCAGCTCCACATGAAGGTCAGTCTGATACAGCATCAGACCTAAATTAGATCCTGTTGTTTCTTGTTCCATCACCCAAACTATTTTCTGCTTCCCAAAATGAAGACAAATAGCTCAAATCTTCACCTAGATTGATAAATTAGTCAAGTTTTAAAATGTCCGCTATTGAAGAGACTGGAGCCCTCTGCCTCTCACTCTGGACATTACGTCACAGATGGTGCGTTCAGGTGTAAACGGATTTCCCATGATTAAACACGGCTTGAAGTTCAAAATCACTTTTAAAGCAAAATTAAAGTGATTTATCATTTTGTTTGCAAAAACTAACATATTTAAATGATAAAATATATATATTTTGAGCAATTTGATGAATAGTAGAAAAATCACGTCAGTGGATCTTTAAGGACTTTTATTCCCATTTATATACTTCAGAATCCCAAACCAACAAGAATTTATCTTCTCAGTTTTTCGAAAAGACCAACATGCCAAAACTCACACCCAACCTGAAAGATGCACTGGAGATCCCAATATCCCTGACAGAAATTGTGTCAGCTGTATCGGTAATGCAGTCTGGCAAATGTCCGGGTCCTGACGGCTTCCCTGCTGAATTTTTTAAGAAATTTTCTTCATTACTTTCCCCACTCCTACACTCGGTTCTCTTAGAGTCATTTGACCAAGGATCCCTTCCGAAATCTTTTTTAGAGGCCTGCATTACCCTCATTGCAAAGAAAGGAAAAGACCCAACTCACTGTTCCTCTTATCGACCAATCTCCCTTTTAAATACAGACGCCAAAATTTTAGCCAAAGTTCTTGCTCAAAGGTTGGAAAAGATCCTTCCTTTCATCATATCAAAAGACCAGACTGGATTCATTAAAGGCAGGCACTCCTTTTTTAATGTCAGACGCCTTTTGGACATTATTTATTCTCCTTCGGATACTGTTCCTGAGTGTGTTATTTCCCTTGATGCAGAGAAAGCATTTGATCGGGTTGAATGGGACTACTTGTTTAATGTTCTTGACAAATTTGGTTTTGGCCCCAATTTCATTACATGGGTGCAATTAATTTATTCACATCCCACCGCAACCATTCGTACCAACTCTCAGATATCAAAACCCTTCAGTCTACATCGAGGAACTCGCCAGGGATGCCCACTGAGCCCTATGCTCTTTGACCTGGCAATTGAACCTCTTGCCACTGCTTTGCGGTCCTGTGACACAATTTCAGGAATCTGGAGAGGCGATATGGAGCACAAGGTCTCCCTTTATGCTGATGACCTTTTACTTTTCATTTCTCATCCGACTGACACGCTGCCCTCCGTTTTATCATTACTTGAGGAATTTGGAATAAATTCTGGTTACAAATTAAACCTGAGTAAAAGTGTAATTTTCCCTGTCAATACCCTGGCGCAGACTCTTGACTTTGGTAAATGGCCTCTTAAAATTGAGAAGACAAAATTCTCTTACCTGGGTGTTACAGTTACGAGGAGGTATAAAGATTTATATCAAGAAAACTTTGTCTCTCTGTTGAATCAGACAAAGCAGGCATTATCCCGATGGTCACCGCTTTCCATTTCCCTCACAGGCCGTATTAACTCAGTCAAGATGGTCACTTTACCTAAGTTTTTATATCTTTTTCAAAATATTCCTGTTTTTATCCCTGGTTCATTCTTTGTTCAGTTAGATTCCATCATTTCATCATATCTGTGGCAAGGAAAACGTCCACGCTTAAATAAGACACATCTCCAAAAAACTAAGGCCGCAGGCGGTCTTGCCCTTCCAAATTTCCGCTTTTATTATTGGGCAGCAAACTTGCACTGTCTAGCATTCTGGTCATTCTATTACAACAGGCCTGACAGCCCTGACTGGGTAGAGATGGAGTCACAGTGTTCTGGGAAATGGTCCTCCGTGGCTTTCTTGGGATCCTCACTCCCGCTTCCACCACTTACAACTGTTATAAATCCAGTTATAAAACACTCACTAAAAATCTGGGCACAATTTCGTAAATGTTTCAATTTCTCTAGTTTCTCTCTCTATAGCCCTATCATGTCTAACCAACTTTTCAAACCCTCATCTCAGGACTCTGTTTTTAAAGAATGGCAAAGAAGGGGTATAGTACGCTTCAATGACTTGTTTCTCAATAACACTTTAGCTTCATTTCAACAACTATGTGAAAAATTTAGTCTTCCCCAGTCCAATTTTTTTAGGTATCTCCAAATACGGCACTTTATTACTCTTCATTTGTCCAGCCTCTCCATTTCAACTGATAGCAGTATTGTTGACACTATTCTTTCTCTAGACCCAAATAAAAAACAGTCCATTTCATTCATTTACAGTAAACTATTGGATTTGAAGCGTGCTTCCTCAGATAAAATCAAAGCTGCTTGGGAAGAGGATCTCGGCTCCTCTATTTCAGAGGACTCTTGGACCTCCATACTCAAACTGGTGAGCTCCAGTTCTCTCTGTGCTAGACATTGTCTAATACAATTTAAAGTGGTGCACAGAGCTCACATCTCTAAACTGAAATTGTCCTCTATGTATCCTGATGTCAGCCCATACTGTGTGAGATGCAAACATGCTGAAGCCTCTCTCTCCCATATGTTTTGGTTTTGCCCATCTCTGAACAAATATTGGCGGGAAATCTTTCAGACTTTATCACATGTACTAGATACACGCCTGAACCCTGACCCACTGATTGCTCTGTTTGGTCTTGTAGAGGGCATGACAAACCTAAATAAAAACCATCCATCCATCCATCCATCCATCTTCTTCCGCTTATCCGGGGTTGGGTCGCGGGGGTAGCAGCCTAAGTAGGGAGGCCCAGACTTCCCTCTCCCCAGCCACTTGGAGCAGCTCCTCCGGGGGAATCCCAAGGCGTTCCCAGGCCAGCCGAGAAACATAGTCCCTCCAGCGCGTCCTGGGTCTTCCTCTGGGTCTCCTCCCGGTGGGACATGCCCGGAACACCTCACCAGGGAGGCGTCCAGGAGGCATCCTAACCAGATGCCCGAGCCACCTCAACTGGCTCCTCTCGATGTGGAGAAGCAGCGGCTCTACTCCGAGTCCCTCCCGGATGACTGAGCTTCTCACCCTATCTCTAAGGGAGAGTCCAGACACCCTGCGGAGAAAACTCATTTCAGCCGCTTGTATCCGAGATCTTGTTCTTTCGGTCATAACCCAAAGCTCATGACCATAGATGAGGGTGGGAACGTAGATCGATCGGTAAATTGAGAGCTTTGCCTTTTGACTCAGCTCTCTCTTCACCACGACAGACCGGTACAGCGCCCGCTTCACTGCGGACGCTGCACCTATCCGCCTATCGATCTCACGCTCCAGTTTTCCCTCATTCGTGAACAAGATCCCGAGATACTTAAACTCCTCCACTTGGGGCAGGACCTCCTCCCCGACCCGGAGAGGGCATGCTACCCTTTTCCGGCTCAATAAAAACCAACAACATGTAATATCGTTCACCTCTCTCCTGGCCAGACGAGCTATTTTGCTTAGGTGGAAAGAACCGTTTCCACCCACTCACGCTCAGTGGTTGGCTGACATCATGTCCTGTTTAAAGCTGGAGAAAATCAGATTCACACTCCAACAGAAAGAGGGTAAATTTGAGAATGTCTGGGGACCTTTCCTGAATCTGTTCCAGTCTCTTTGACAACACAACTCATTCAGGTTAATGCAGTCTCTTGGCTATTTTACCTTTTATTTATTTTTTTTCCCTTTTCTTTTGGCAGTGATTGGGTAGGGATTATTTTCTACATGTTGTAACTTAGATTGATTGTTGTGTTTTTTTGTTGTTGTTGTTTTTGTTTGTTGTTGTTGTTGTTGTCTGAAGAAAGAAAAAAAGTGAAAAATTAAATAAAAAAGATCTTGAATTTAAAAAAACTATGGGGTGGTGGATGATGGGAGATGTGAAAGGTCACAGATGTTTTTCACTTACTGAAGTCAAATGTCATGACTCATATTACCATGTGTTACTATGTGTGTGTTAAAGAGTTGTTTTTTCTGGATCAGAGTGCTGCAAGTGGTTGCAGGAGTTGTCTGACCTTGCCTTTGTCTGATAACATATAAAAAGAAGTTTTTTTAGGATCTCGGTAAGCAGACTTGGGAAGAAGCGTCATGTAACATTTTGATGCTTGTATTTAAACACTGCTCCATCTTGCAAGATTAAAAACTGAGATTAAGAAAATATCTACCTCTCCTGTGTGGCTATTTATTTAATGAGTTATTGAAAGGATAATAATATCCTAACATTTTTGATCAGGAGATGTTTTTATCCCCCATATTAAAAACTTTACTAGAACCTCCTTCTTCCACCTGCGTAATATCACTAAAATTAGAAACATGTAAAATTGATGCAGAAAAACTGGTTCATGCATTTGTCACATCTAGACTGGACTATTGCATGAGGCTGACACATTGTCCAGTTGAAGACTGGGATTAACACTTTACTTTTTCATAAATCCTATAGTTAGGGTTGGCTTGTTATGATGGCTTAAACTTAGACTACTAGAGGACAAACTGACCTCATTTCCTTAAATGAATTGTTAAAATTGAATAGTTTTTATTTGATACTACTTTTATCTTAACATGTGATTCTTGACCTGCCATTGTGTATCTGTTCCTACCAAACCCAGCCTGTTGAAGCAGATGGCCACTTGTCCTGAGCCTGGTTCTGCTAAAGGTTTCTTCCTCATGAGGGAGTTTTTCCTTTCCACTGTCGCCTTCATGCTTGTTCAAGATGAGAGTTCTGTGATGGAGTTAAAGCCCCACTGACATGATTTTTTTATTTTCATAAAATTGCTCAAAATATATATCTTTTATCATTTAAATATGTTCATTTTTGCAAACAAAATGCTAAATCACTTTGATTTTGCTTTAAAAGTGATTTTGAACTTCAAGCCGTGTTTATTCACGGGAAATCCGATTACACGCGAATGCAACATCTGTGACGTAGTATTGGGCAGAGACAGTCTGCTGCTCACCTGCAGATCACAGTTTTTGTTTTTACTTGAAAAATGTCGTTACGTTGTGTTGCATTTGAGTGTTCTAATATCATCAGTGAACAAGTGAGCCTTTTCACTTTCCCAAAATATGAAATACTTTGTCAAGTCTTTGATTTTATACATCTACCTTATAATGTTTTGCTAGTTTTTTGATACTTTGTAAAAAAAAAAAAAAACTATGTATTTCTCTCTTTTGTTTTTCTCTTTTGTTTTGCTATTGTTTATTGTTTAATGAAATTCTATCACTGCTGTTCATCGTTCTTTAGTTGTAGCAGGTCGCTTTCGTAAATGAGCCCACGAGGCTCAATAAGATTTACCTGACTAAATAAAGGTTGAATGAAAAGTATGGAATAAACAAAGCTGTCTCCCTCGGAGCCCCGCCTCACCTGAAGGTAAGTCTGATACAGCATCAGACCTAAATTAGATCCTGTTGTTTCTTGTTCCATCACCCAAACTATTTTCTGCTTCCCAAACTGAAGACAAATAACTCAAATATTCAAATAGATTGCTAAATTAGTCTGGTTTTAAATTGTCCGCTATTAAACAGACGTACCTAATACCAGAGCCCTCTGCCCAAGACTACGTCACAGATGTTGCATTCGCGTGTAATTGGATTTCCCGTTAATAAACACGGCGCAAAGTTTAAAATCACTTTAAAATCAAAATGAAATTGATTTATCATTTTGTTTGCAAAAACGAACATAGTTGAATGATACAAGATTTACATGTTGAGCAATTTTATGCATAGTTAAAAAATCATGTGAGAGACACTTTAACTACTGTGACTACTACCAGAGTCCATGTTGGATGAAGGTGTCCTGCCAGCAGGAGCATCAGGTGCAGACTCACCTGTTTGATGAAGAACCCTGTTCTGCTGTTAGAAATTTGAAGTATTGATGGGGGGAAATTATTGAATGTTGTCATGACAACCAGCACTGACCTGCTGTTCTTGTTGCTGATTGGTTAGAGGGACAAGCTGGGACGTTTCCATTGGATACTCAGGAACCTGAAGCTCCGCCTCTAAACACATCCGCTTCTGAAAATAAACATCATCATGATGAAGTGACCATAGAAGTTCTTTGATGAAAGTGTTTGACCCCCAGTAGCTTTAAGCTGTTGCAGATGTGCTCAGGGTGGTTTGGTTATATACATTTAGCACAATAAACTAAAACTCATCACTGACTCACCCACAGCAGACCTTCACTTCTTCAACTGTGTTCAATTTTCTTTCAAACCACAAGCAATTAAATCAATAAATAATACTAAGGTATACCCTGATGCTGCTCAATAATCCAGGTAGAAAAATCTAAAAAATCTAAGTCTGGTCCTCTGGACATTCAAAAAACAAAACAAAACAAAAAAAGCTGTAGAAACGTTTCGTCTTTCGTCCGAAAGACTTCCTCAGTCTGAGCTGCTGTATTCAGCTTAGTCTTATAAATAGCACCCTCTCACAGTGGATCAACCAGTTGGCTGCTGACAGCTGAAACCAGCTGCTCACATGATCAAGGAGGACCATCAGCCTAACGATGGATCGTTAACACCCTGATGGTTGTTTGCTATTCACAGAGGGCTGAGTGATACTAGCAATAACAGCATTGTAAGAGGGGGACAGTTGAACCCGGAGGCCTCCACCTCTGTTTAATGATGGACGGTTTCTTTTCACAAAGATGGCCTCCTTTACTCCTCTCTCAAACCATCGTTCCTCTCTATCAAGGATGTGAACATCTTCATCCCTGAAAGAGTGACCTCTGACCTGGAGATGAGTGTAGACCACAGAGTCCTGACCTGATGATGTTGATCTTCTGTGCTGGTCCATCCTTTTGGCCAGTGGCTGTTTAGTTTCCCCGATATAAGACTGATCACCCTCCTGACACTGAACAACATACACAATATTACTCTGTTTGTGCCGGGGGACTGGATCTTTGGGATGAACCAGTCTTTAATGTATTTTGGGGTTTAAAAGCCACTGGGACGTTGTGTTTAGAAAATAAACGTCTCAATGTCTCTGAAACTCCCGCAACATAAGAAACGGCCAAAAGGATGGTCCAGCACAGAAGATCAACATCATCAGGTCAGGACTCTGCGGTCTACACTCATCTCCAGGTCAGAGGTCACTCTTTCAAGGATGAAGATGTTCACATCCTTGATAGAGAGGAACAATGGTTTGAGAGAGGAGTAAAGGAGGCCATCTTTGTGAAAAGAAACCGTCCATCATTAAACAGAGGTGGAGGCCTCCGGGTTCAACTGTCCCCCTCTTACAATGCTGTTATTGCTAGTATCACTCAGCCCTCTGTGAATAGCAAACAACCATCAGGGTGCTAACGATCCATCGTTAGGCTGATGGTCCTCCTTGATCATGTGAGCAGCTGGTTTCAGGCTGTCATCAGCCAACTGGTTGATCCACTGTGAGAGGGTGCTATTTATAAGACTGAGCTGAATACAGCAACTCAGACTGAGGAAGTCTTTCAGAGGAAAGACGAAACGTTTCTACAGTTTTTTTGTTTTGTTTTTTGAATGTCCAGAGGACCAGACTTAGCTTTTTTGGGAATACTAAGGTGTCATGAATAGACCTTTTACCAGTTGACGTCATCACGCAAAGCTCGGCAGAAACGAGCGTTCTGATTGGACGGCAAAAAGCCGAAACCGGATGCCGGGGGTTAGGAAGGAGCCGAGGAGCTTCGTAATGATAGAGAGTTGTAATTTAGAAGCTTGATTTCTTAAAATAGTGGACAACCACTGGTCAAAATGCCTGAACATTGTGCCGCAGATACGAGAGGAGGTGATTGTGTGCGCTGATGGAAATTGGGGAACTCCTTCAGGCTTTTTGCGGATGTCCAGCAGGGTGAGCCGTTGTGTGTAGTTGTCAACAACCTGTATTATCCAAGCGTCAGAAATAAATGTTTTAAATTTNTGAAGATGGCTGCCTCCATGTTGACAGAAGTAACAACGATCAGCTGAAAACGCAGTCCAGGTCAGTATAAAAAGCTGGAAGCAGATCTATAGATCTATTAGATAGATATATTAAGTAGATCAATTTTTCACAGGTCCACAAGTGTTATATTGTAGAAACCTTTGAGGTGATTGGCCATCGGATGCACCTGGAGGATTATCCGGCGTACATCAACGGATCCAGCAACTCGCAGTGATGCTCAACAAATATTGGCTACCATGACAACATTTGACTTCATCATCTAATTTCTTACAATATACCAGTATTTGTCTCACCTTGCTGGCATCACTGTGAAGTTGCAGTCATCTACGCTGGACATCATACATGCACATACAATGGTAATACTCTTTAGCATTTTCACTATAAAACTGGGATAAAACATCAAAATAAAACCAGTTATTTGCTTTGTCTTTGCTTTGTCAAATATTTTTGTTCTTTGTTTTTGTCACAGGTGTCTGAGATCCAATGTGTGTATACATCTCTGAGGGAAGATGTCATAGGTTTATGCAAGCCTATGTTTGTTTTTTGTAGGCAGTCAATAATAGATGATGGAACAGCTTTGGGAGTGATGACACTTGTGATAAAGTAACATGTTCAAGCTAAATCCATTACTTCAAGTATTGTTCGCTCTACTTCTTTCGAAGTATTTTAAAATTTTGTTATTACTTGCTGTTTGAAAGTGCGCAACACGAGGTCCAAGAACAGATTCCTGCATTTGAGGTGGAAGCTGTTGGTGCACCTGAGGATGTTTAAAGGTATGTTATTTAATGTAAACAATAAAATTTCTCTTAGTATTACAATTTTACTATTCTCCTTCAAATTACTAATAACCATTTGGTGTCACAGTGCTCAAAGCCACATCTGGGTGCAAAAGGACACAGTTGAACTTGGCACAGAAACTGAAGGGATAGTCAAGTGAGTTCTATGCACAATTGTATTTTTTTTAAAAATAGGAATGTATCTGGCATTGCTTAAAGTCTTTTCACCCATCATTGTTTTTGATGATGGGTAAGATCATCTGTTGCCACTGTGAGATGAGTAATGTGTTGTATATTCTCAAGACCTCTAAAAATAGTTATTTTTTGTTTGTTTTTACAGGTCTCCCAATTTGAGGACTGTCCTTGAAGACCTACAATAAGGTGTTCAGAGAGGTTCTGCCCCGATCCACAATTGTCTGAATGTGTGCCGAGAGTTCCTACTGGAAGGTTCTTTTAGAGTTTTTCGACGTACACGCTTCAACCCCCTTCATAAACTGATAGTTACATTTGTGGATGGCGAGGGACAAAGCGAGGGGGCTGTGGACGATGGTGGTCCCAGCCGCAAATTCTTGCGGCTCCTTGTAGCAACGCTGCGAGACAGTCGATACTTCGAAGGGCCTGAGGGTAGCAAAAATATTTCCCTGGTATCCTGAGGTATGCAACCATGTAATGAAAAGACTAGATGTTCAAACATGGAGTTATTACACGAAATAGAAACCATTATTTCCTTTCTTCTGTGAGCATTACTCCTGTAATTGGAGGTTGTTATTATTAACTTTGTCTTTATGTTGCAGGTCTACAGTTTGGGGACTATAAAATAATTGGTCAAATGCTGTCCTTGGCCCTTCTCCAATGAGGAGTACAGCCCTCTTTTCTCTGCAAGACTGTATTCCCTCTTGTGTGGTATACAAACAGGCCCAGTGTCAGTGGATGAAGTTGGTGACTGGGAACTGCGCCAGCACTTGGAGAAAGTACGCAGCACAATTATTTATCTCCACATTTATTTTGTCAAACATGCTGACATATTATCGTTTCCATTGTCATAGATTAAAGCTGCACAAAACTTGGAGGAAGCCCAGCGGGCTGTAGAGGAAGCCTCGCCAGTACTGTGTCCCCTGGGCTGTGCAAGGTTTCTTCCAGACATGGAGAGCAAGGATACTCTCGTTGAGCAGGCAGCGAGGGCACATGTTGAAGGACATGTTGAAGGTCGCATTAAACCTGCACTGGACCAGTAAGTTAAATCATATGTACTGATTGTAGCAGGTCCACTGTTAGCAAAATATTGGCTCGTTCTTCCATACGATTTACCAAGAGTTCACCAGTGTTATTTTGGTAGATGTTTACGTTATCTCCTCAGCTATTGCTGACAGTGCATGTGATGCAAACAGTTACACTTATGCTAATATCCAGACACAACACCCCAGTTTTTTGTGGCAATATCTGGTCATTTTAATCATGCAGATTGCATGATCATTTTGCAGTGAATCAAGTGTATCTTCAGTTTGCAGTGAACATTGTAGCAGTTCATGTGGGGTTGTCCGCCTGAAGTGGTGTTTAAATTTGGGTTGAACAGTATCGGATTGACAACAAATGGACAAAGTTAATGGGAAACCCTCTTAGCCTATTTGTGTAATGATAAATATTGTTAATTAACTTCATTCTTGTTGTTTATTGCCCTTCGGCTGGACAGAGTCGTAACAAATGACATTATACAATTCTTTCTTATTTTGCTGTACTCTTCTCTGACAGGCTCGTAGAGGGACTGGATTGCCTGAAGGTGACAGAGGCTATGAGGACCCATCCTGAGATCCTTCGCCCTATCTTTGTCTCTGGACACAACCAGCTCACCGTCCAGAACATGATGAGTTTGTATGACACCGTCTTCTCCCCACCTGGCAGCAATGCCCGACGAGCTGAAAATCTCTAACAATAATGTTTTGGAGGGACTGGCTTATTGAAGTAGGCGGTGTTGTGAAATGAAAATATATGTATCTTTGTGTTTTCTTTTATTATGAAGGAGTCTTCACACGGCGTTCAAAATGATCAAATTTCTCTCATAGAATGGTAAGGGTTTCCTGAGAGGAGACAGAATAGTGAGCATGTGCTCATGTGAGGCTTTGGGACTTAAGGAATGCTTGAAAGTGGATCTTTTCTTGTCTCTGAGAGGTTTATGGCAGTGCCTTTTGTCAGTTTTATGACTTCACAGATTTTATGACTGGAAAGGAGACACTGGTCTCTTTGTTCTGGGTGTAAGCCACACTTCCCCCATCAGCCTCAAGTGAAGAAAGGTGTCCAGCTCTGAAAACTGTGTTCACTTGAAGGCGCAGAGAACATGGTTGCATAAAACGTAGTAAAACAATTAATACCTTGATCATAAAGCACTTGTGCATTAATTATATAATAGTTGTGAAGTAGTTTTCAATCAGATTAAAAGTAGAACTGTGTAAAGTCAGCCTGTATAAATAAAGGTTGAATGAATGAATATTATCCTTCACTCTTTTACCAAAAAAAAAGAGTTCAGCCAGCTGAAAAAACAAATGGTATTTCCTTTATCAGTTAAGGGGGAGGGAAAATGCCCCACCAGAGAGACAAAGAGGATCCTTTGTGATTGGTGGAAGGCAGGAATATCCTGCAGGAGTATAAAAACATGGGTATCCTCCTCCAGGGTGGAGAAGAAGGCCCCGGGGTGAAGATAGCTGGATTCAGATTAATCAGGTTGTATGAGGTCTCCCTGGAAACACATAAAATGTCTTTTCTTCCACCCATTCTCCCCCCACTGTCTCCCTGGCTCTCTTTTGAACAAATGTAATGACTTTTAAGAATAGCATAATGTATTCTGTGACTTTTTAAACTTATAATTAAACTGGTTTTTGGAACTTTAAATGAGCGTCTGTCGTGTGTAAGTGTATCTCTCCTTCCTGTTCTAAAGTGAACCAAAAAACGAATTCTGGGACGGATAGTTTCATTACGTCAACAGCGGTATGTACGTTTGTAATGCACAAGATTAATAGGTAATATTTACAAACTTTTGACAAAAGTAATAAAGTGTTATATTGTTGTTTTTCATTTAGATGGTTCACGACCAATCAGCCTACAAAACATATTGATTTTTGTGTCTGGTATGGACCAAATCCCTTCACTGGGCTTCCCCAAGAGGCCTCAAATTGAGTTTCTTCATGCCCCACATAAAAATGGATCCCGCCGGCGCTATTCTGAGGCCAACACATGCAGTCTTGTCATGAGACTTCCAATCCATGAAACATTTGAAGAGTTCCAGGAGTATATGGAGCCGGGAATTATTCAGTCTCCAACTTTTGGATCTGTTTAAATTTTTTTTGGTTTTGATTTCTGTTTTGTTATTAGCATTAGTAAGTTCAATGTGTTAGGAATACCGTTTCTGAAAATATGTTAAAAATATGTTATTGTTCATCAGATTGTAAATAATTTTTCTTGTCTTTTTTATTTTCCATGTACTTTGTTATTAACTGAAAACTACATTTTTTTGCACTTTTTCTGTTACAACTGTTCGATAATCAGATTGTGTTCACACAATATTATAAAACATGTTCTTCATAAAAGTTGCTATGACATATGAGAGATGAGGACAAAATATACTTCACATGTTTGACTGGAGGAGGAATAATTTTTGCTCAATTTATGTAAAGAGCACATGAGTTTTGTAGTTTTTATTCATTTTGCCTGGACAGATAACTACTCACTGAAAATATATCTGGGTTTTACAGAAGATTCCAAGGAATCTTAATTTGCACAAGCACATTATTACCATTATTACCCTAATGCCAGAATTAATAATAAAGACTTTGTGACATTTTGATTTAGTAATGTAGGTAATAACAGTAGTTGTGTTACGCCACTAGAGGGAGGCAACAGTACACCCCGAAAAGATGTGATTGAGCACTTATTAGTATGCCCAAAACTACTGAATTTGTTTTAAAATGTGAGCTGCGCTGAAGAAAATAAGAGAGAGAAGTTCAAAAACATGCTGAGGGTGAAAATCATTCTTAAAGTGAAATGAAGTTTTACCACACATTTCTAAAAATTAAAAACGGAAGGACCCCTCCACCTTGTTAGCTGCCCTGATTAAAGCCTAAAGAAAAAATGACGTAGATGGAAAATTTTTAAACCACATTTATTGAAACCACTAATATTGAAAGTACAACATTTTTGTAATTGATATCTAATACACTTTGATCAGACATGAACTACTTCAAGAATTTTTAATGGCGAAGAGAACAGGCAATAGTTTTTGAAGCTTGGACTGTTCCTCTTGCTTTTTAAGCCACAATAATTGATAGTCTTGTTTTATTTCTGACATGTAAATTTGTGGACAGCAACAAGTGTTTGGAATTTTTGTAAAAAACCATCAGCAAAACCTTTTTTGGGCCTACTCTAAACCTTTTTCCTGTGTTGATCAAAAACCTAAACTTTTTTCTTGTGTTGACCCAAAAAAAAACGATGCCATGCTGCCACCCACGAGTGACCACCGCCGACGGCGTCGCCGGGCTGAGGGAGCCCCTCCGCCTGCAGGTGACCACCAGGGTCAGCAGAGTCAACACTACTCCTTTTTCCAGAGGAATAGGAATATTCCTCCCTTCAACCGCAGGAGACTCACAGCCCAGCAGGCCAGAGGAGCAGCAGGGATCCAGATCTCCGTGGAGGTCCACCACCCCACTAGACCGAAGCTCTATAGGTCAAGGCCTTCTGGACCGGCATCCTACTCACGCCTCAAACAACGCCTTCTGGGGAAACTACTTTACGGTGCCATACACCTGAAACTTGGATGCCAGGGGGATCCAAAACCCATCAAGGACTTAAGGAAAAAAATTGATGGAGGTCTTGACCCCAACGCTGTTCGTGTCAGGGTTTACTCCAGAGGCAGGTAAGAACCCAATTGTGCAAGCAGGGACTCGGACTCAGAAAATATAAAGAAACACTTTAATGGTGAATAAACAAAATCAAAGAGCTGCGTGGCAGCAAAACTTACATAGACCTGGGAGGGACGTGACAGGGAAGACCTAACGACGACGCGACAAAAACAGACTGGCAGACAGAGTATATATACACAGACAGGGCAAGAGACACAGGTGGAAATAATAGACTGATTGGAGTAACATTAGGGAAGCCATCCTGGAGCCAGAGAACTACCTAAAACCTGTAACATAAATAGACTGTGACATGAACAACTAAACTGGAGCAGGGAACCTGAATAAACTAAAACATGCAAACCTACAACAAAAACTGGAGCAAGGGAAACTAAATAAAACTAGCTGGAGCAAGGGAAACTAAATAAAACTAGCAGATGACTGACAAGAAACTAAACTGAGTAAACATGGAGAACAAACAAAAGGTGCCCACTAGATGGCGCCATATCCTCACAGTTCGAATTGGACAAAGTTCTTTACAAACACATCCACCCCACAGGGAGAGATTCTCCCCTGAGCCCACCTCTGGTGGAGGAGGAACAGAGGCCCCCCACTCCTCGGATCCCTTTGGAGCCCGTGTTGGAACAACCGGAACCAAATCTGGTACAGACCCCCCCAGTACAGCAAGTACCACCATTCATGGTACAGCAAGTGCTACCATTCAGGATGCATTCCAACCCACCGTCTGGACCCTCTACTTCATTTGAGCAATGGTCGCCAAGAATGGTCCAACAGCAAATCCAAGAACTCCGTGTCCAGTCAGACCTGAGGGTCCAATCGCATCTCAGTATCCAGGCTGATCAACAAATCCCTGAGACAGAAGTTATTACCATCGAGGACGAGGATTCGAACTCAGGCCTGATTCAGCTTGGACTGGAGGAGTTTGAGACTGGAGAGGAGGAGCTGCAAGTCTTGGCCTACGGCCTTTTGGAGTCGGTGGACTGGAGAGGTCTTAACTACTCACCAACCTCTCCCAACTAGAACTTTGTCTTAAAATGTTTTAATCACAGTTTTAAGAGTTTTTACTAGTTTAAAGTGGTTTTTGGATTCATGTGCTACAGTCTTTTATTAAATTTAGTAGATTGAAACTTATTTTTATGTCTGAGGCCTCTTGAGAATTTTAAGGTTTTTAGAAAGAATAGGATTTATTTACCGAGTCATGAGTGGATGTTTAAATTTTACGAAAAAGGATTTTAAACTTTGCAAAAAAGAATTAAGGGTATATTCTCCTTGGAAGGGGGTAACCTAAACAGCCCCCCCCCCCCCAAAAAAATAGTAATAATGGATGGACGTAAACCTTAGAATTTAAATTTAATATACCACATTCTTTAAACAAAAAAAAAATGATTTTTCTTAAAAATGTTTGGTTTGAACTACCCATATGACTGGATATCTCCTTAAGGAATTAAAATGATGTGGACATAAATTAATAAACAGTCTCAAACCCATTTTCTGAGGCCTTCTCTGCCTTTAAACAAATTTTCTGTAGTACTTTTATTTGTCCACTAGATGGCCCCATAGAATCTCTCCTTTTAATTTACTGTAGTACTTTTATTTGTCCACTAGATGGCTCCATAGAATCTCTCCTTCAATTTTTATTTTATTTTATCAAAAGTAGTTTAATTCAACTGGGATGACGCACGTCTTGTTCTCGCCAGGTTAACCCTACCTGGACAATGGAGTGTGCCCAGGCTGGACCCCATGGAATTTTTTAAGAATAACACACACACTCACCTTCCATGTATGGCACCCTCCACTTGGTCTCCAAGCGCATCAAGTCTCCCCCTCAAAATGCGCCAGCTCATAGCAAAGGACTTATACTATTTTGACAACCTGTTTAAAACATCAAGGAACAAACCTAACTTATCCGAACCCGAGACCCTAGCCATAAAACAGCTAAACAAAAACATTGTGATTAAACCAGCAGATAAAGGCAGTGCTGTTGTTATTTTAGACCAAGCACAATACCTGTGGGAGGGTTATAGACAACTAAACGACACCACCTACTACATCAAATTAGATAAACCAATCTTTCCAGAAACAGCTCCCATGGTTGAAACAATTATAAAAACACTGTATGACAACGACAACATAAACCAGAGACAGAAAACTCACCTGTTAGGCTTTGACAACCCAAGGGCACGGAAATTTTATTTATTACCAAAAATCCACAAAGAAAAAGAAAAGTGGTCAAAACAAGGAACAATACCCCCTGGACGCCCCATAGTTTCCGACTGTGGCAGTGAGACATACCACACAGCCGATTTCTTAGAACACCATCTCAACCCACTTTCCACCATTCATCCAAGTTACATTAAGGACACTTGTGATTTCTGCAACAAAATTAAAACCATACCCATCCCAACACAATCCATACTCTTTACAATGGATGTTGAAAGTCTGTACACCAACATAGATATCCAAGAAGGCATGTTAAGTATTAAAAGAGCTTTTCTTAACCACCCAAACATCAACAGACCAGACAAGGAACTACTACAACTCTTAAACTTAAACCTAACTAGGAATGACTTTGAGTTCAACGGTGACTTCTTCCTTCAGATTAAAGGGACAGCTATGGGGAAGAAGTTTGCCCCTTCATATGCAAACATTTTTATGGCAGAATGGGAGTCAGGGGCACTCCAAACCTGTAAAAAACTCCCCTTACACTACTACAGGTATCTGGACGATATATGGGGGGTTTGGCCACATTCAGAAGAAGATTTCAATGTCTTCCTGAATTCCCTTAACACATTTAACAAGTCCATTAAGCTTAAAGCCACCACAAGTCCCCTATCTGTGGACTTTCTGGACACCACAACCTTTAAGGGCCCGGACTTTGAGAATTCAAAACACCTTGACATCAAAGTGTTTTTCAAACCAACAGACACTCATTCACTGTTACATAGGACCAGCCACCACCCCACCCACACCTTTCAGGGATTAGTCAGATCACAAATACCCTGATCACTTCAGTAGGATCTGCACACAAACATCAGACTTCAAAGACGCCACAAAAATCTTATTCAACGCACTCCACACAAGGGGCTACACCCGATCACTCCTCCGCAGATGCTTTAAAACCTATGCCGCACTGAAAACCCAACCCACCGGACCAGTTATCCCCCTTGTCACCAACTTTTCCTCCTCAGACCAAAAGATGTCCAAAATAATCCACGATAACTTCAAAAACGGACTAAAAGAAAACCCACACTTCAAATCCCACAAATTCATTATGGCCTACAAAAGACCACAAAACCTCAAAGATTTATTGATACGAGCAAAGCTACCAACGCCCAGAACCACAATTAAAACCTCAATCCAACACCTCTTTAAACAACACAAGTTTATCCAAAAACAAACAAGTTTTCCCTACAGAACCAACAGGACACATCCATTCACATAACTGCGTCTACCTCATCTCATGCAAACTCTGTCCAACACGTTTCCTAGGTGAAACACAAACAGCTCTGATCACCCGTTTATGCCAATACAGATTCCAGTCCTACTCTCAAAATCCCAAAGGGGCTATTCCCACACACTTCAGACTCCATAGTCCGGACTCTATTTCTGCCACAGTTCTACAAAGCAACAGATTCTGGACAAAACAACAACGGGTAGCAGCCGGCGTAGTCTGGCTTTGTAACCTGTCCCTTAATAATATAATAATAATAATGTCTTTGTCTGTCATCTGTGTATGTTTCCCATACACAGACGAAATTCGTCTCTGCATTTAACCCAACCACCACCAGGTGGTGCAGTGAGCAGCCAGAAAGCGCTCGGGAAGCTGGAGAATTAGGTGTGCACTCATAGACACCCTACCTGGATACCCAAGTAAGTTGCAAGCCCTGAACCACACCCCTCCAAATACATTTAGGGCCTCCTTACAGGAACCTAATCAAACCAACCTAGGATACACAACCCAAAACCTTACCGTGAACCTAACCAGGAAAAACTCCCACACCTAAACCCCACACCTAAACCTAACCAAGGTTTTGACTCCTAACCCTAACCACACCCCACCAAATACTTACCCCCCTTTCTCTTGCCCTTGCCCTACCTTCCCTGTTGTTTGTATTACAACAACC
>JBBPBX010014874.1:28516-45930 GCA_038048925.1 Garcialebias charrua | reverse complement strand
GTGTTTGGACTGTGTGCTCGCTGTTTGCCTTGCTGAGTAATCCTTGCACCAACTAACCTGGACTGTAGAGTTCTGCACGTTTATCACAGCCAGGCATGGTTTGTGTGCCTCGTCTCCTTTTGTAAGGCTATATTAATGTCTGAAATATATGACTCGTTAAAAAAATGCCACACTTTGGTAGTCTGTGTATGTTGGAAACCCTTCTGTGGTCCAACACACGCCTGTGTTACCTGTACGCATTAGCACAGTGTGTGCACTTTACACAAAACACTTGTAAATATGTATTCAGCGAAACGTTTTGCCGGCATCCTTCCCGCTGCGCAGCAAAGCGAAAATGTAAACATAACGGGCAAATAGAGGCGACGATGTGATTTCAACAGAATCACAAACAGGTCCACTGGAAAACGCTCTCTATTTTTATCGTTGCGTTTCCACTTTCATATGCAAAATGTGTTTAAATGTATAAAAACCTGTCGGAGGCTGCACTCTGCCTGATTCTCCCTCTCCTCACCGGTCTTTATAAATGTGTTTAAAATAACGTTGGTGCATGAGGGTGATGGATTTTACTTTGCGTTTTGAATGTAGATGGTGGATGAGTTAGTGGTGGTTATTGCTTATTATACATGCACATGTTTGTTTTTACCCATAACATATACATTCGCACCAACAGAGCCCAACTCTCCTGTGACTTGCGGTTGCTGAAGCAGAGGAGGCTTGTTGCTTCCCCATTTATCTCTATTTTCACTCTGTCACAACAGACACACACACAAAACACTGCTCTGCACTGACTTGCCTTCTCTTTATTTCACTTTTTTTGTTTATTTATGTGTATTTCTTTATTTTATGCAAGACATACTTTTTTTTTTTTCATCTCTATGCTATAAACACCTTGTTGCCAGATAGAGCCAGAGGTAGGATGTTTTTTCATGGAGTTGTGTTCTCGACCCATTCCAGCAGATGTGATATCTCAGGAAAGCCCGGAGGGAATATCTTCAATTTTGGGATAGGTGTCCACTCGGCCTCAGTGATGAAGTCATTAGAATTTGGTTTTCAAAGGTCAGGGTCGAGGCAGAAAGGGTTGAAGCGATGGGGTTTCTCAGGGGCCCTCTGTGATAAAGTCATGTGAAATTGTTGATTTATAAAATGATGTTCACCGTGTAGTGAGAGGTTTTTCTGGAAGGAGGCATGACAGCTACAGACCAGTCAGGCACACTCTCAGTTGCTGCTATAAATGGGTTTAAAAGACAAAATAAGCCCCAGTGAGTCTCATGCTCTTAGGTTTATTATTATTACTTGTGCATTTTAAAGAAGAGGTCGTCTGAAGGGTAACCCTACAACTCCAGAGGTTGTAAAAATAAAAGTGACCTGTCCACACTAATGGATATTTTTCAAACCTTTTCCTGCTGTTTGTACCTCAGTCCTTATTGAAATGACATATTTGATGAGAAAACAACAGTCTCTTTATTAGTGGATCCGGTTTGTAGTTACCTTTAACTTGTTAATAAGACAGCTAGTCACTTTTGATCAAACCTTCTAATAACTTCATACACCATCCTGTGTGATAATGAAAATTCTGACATGTGTTAATGTTCAGAGAATGTGTTGAGCTTGAATCTCAACATTGGTGGGCACAGTTCCAATAATCAATAATAATAATAATAGCGGAACTAATTTGTAATTTAGTGTATTCGCATTTTTACTCATTTTGGAAACTGTTAGTAGAATTAGTTTCCGCTAACTTATGTTTTCCAACTTTAAGTTCACTAACATAATTTGCAAGCTTGTTCCTGTCTGTTGTGGGCATGTCTCGAAGAATCCTTTAAGCATGCTATTTGCTGACTACGTGTACACGTGACAAGATGTGATTTGTCGACGATGCTTCGACTTGAAGGAGACGTATGACACAGACTGGGACTGTCATTGTTGTCCCCTAGTTGTCTGGTGTCTCTGTGTTGTCCCTGCTTGTGTCTCAGCTTAGTATTAATTCTCAGTCTTAGCTTAATTTTGCCCTGCTCCAGTTTAGTCTTACATGTTTAATTTAATTATTTGTCCCACCTCAGTTTAGTTATTCATGCTTCAGCTTGTGTTTAGTTTAGTCCTGCTCCATGTTTTAATTATTTGACCTGCCTCAGTTTAGTTATTGTTCATGCATCAGTTTGTGTTTTGTTCAGCCCTGCTCAATGTTCATTCCTGCTCCAATTAGCCAGATTATCTTCACCTGTGTCATGCCCTGCCTATGTAGTATATAATCATCTCTCTCTGTCTTGTCAGTGTCTCTGGATTGTCCTTACTGGTGTCATGTTTCTGTTCTCCGTTCCTAGTCTTTAGTCTCAGTCTCAGTCTCAGTCTCAGTCTTAGTCTTAGTCTCAGTCTTAGTCTTAGTCTCAGTCTTAGTATTTAGTGAGCTTGCTACCCTGACAGCCTTTTGTTTTATTTTTGTAAAAATAAAGACTTTTTGGATTTTTCCTGAGCCTCCTGTCATCTTCCTGCATATGGGTTCAACAATCCTTGTTGGCAGAATCTGATAGGGACAATCGCGAAACTTAGTGGTTAGCTTCCACTATTTGTTTTACCTATTTAAGAGTTTAGCGTTAGCTTCTGCTAATATTTTAGTTAGTGTTCTATAGGTTAGCAAAGCTAACTTTTGGATTAGCCCACCATTGAATTTCAACCACCACACAAAAATGTAGCTCAATGTCTGGCATATTTGCTGAGTCCTAAACTTTTTTGGATACTGTGGTTGCAGTGGAGGCCATTTTGAATTAAGCTGACTCCAAATCATAATGTGTACATACAACTTGCAATGTACATTCAATTATTGCTTTTTTAGAGTTTTATATAACATTCTATATTAAGTGGTTCTTGAGTTTTATTGCAGAATGTTGATTTTAATGGTTATGCAGAAGTTTTAGCAACAATGCAGCTCTCAGATTATATGTTGAAGATGACTTTCATCTTCTTTCACACCAGTCTTTGCAATGATGAGGTTATAAAGGCCTATCAGCCATAGCTTGGTATCATAAAGAGTGAAAAGAAGAGCACTGAACTGCTGCTGGAATAGTGTTGAATGGCATCACATGTGTTGGTATCACAGTGTTGGACCCAGAGGACCCAGTGCAGGGGTAAAGGTCTAAACTAACACGGACTGTGAAGAATGCTGATGTGGCTGAAAGTGAGATGGTTGCTGGCATCCCAGTGAGGGATGGGCAGACCAGCAATCTCCTATTAGGAGCTTGAAACAAGTGAAGGTACTTTTTTCTGACTCATCAAGTAATGTCACTTTTTTTCATTTTTCGTTGTCTTTGCCGTTTCCTGTCATAGTTATACAACTTTACTTGAATGTCATAGAACCGTGCAGCTGTTTTTGAACCCTTTCCCAGACATTTTATGTGGCGTTGTGGAAAGTACTTTTCAACAGTCAGTATCTTACCAGCAATAGAAAGCGGTCAGAGTAATTTCACGTTAACATTTCAAGGATTTAAAAGAACAGCTACTCTAATAAAGACCCAGAACTGAATGACCGCTGTCTAAAACACTCCAAAACATCTGAAATCTCAACAGGCTTTAATCAAACTGTGTTGCACTTTGCTTAAACTATCTTACTTTGTTATCAGATAATATATACAGTAATTATTTTTTGTCTGATTGTTAGTTAAAACCAAATCAGTGAAAAGGGTGGGGTGTTAAAATCTAATTCTAAATGAATCCCATCAGCACTCATGGATAATCCAAACCGATTTATGCAAAATTAAGTTGATTTAACTGTTGATCTGCGCTGTCGTTTGAAAGAGAGTCCATTGAGTAGTTCCTGCACAGTGCTTCTCCTATCGTTAATAAATGAAGGCGCCCCGCTCTGTCAACGGAACCAAGCGCTCCGCCTACCAAGTCCCCCACTCGGCACCGCTACATGCCGACGGGGAACGGAGATTGTAGCAGCTCAGACTTCAAACCGTGACAACCGTGTACAATACAAATGCAGTGCTCCGCTATCCCCACCCCGTAGACAACTGCCGGTACTAACGTACTACTATAACTTTGCAAACCAGGGAAAACCTGGAAATGACTTTCACATTTCCAGACAGGTAATTTGATCACCTATCTTCTGATTTTAAGATGATCGTCCAAATATTGTGACATGTTCATATATTAATACTAACATTCTACTATCACTGAGTCCGTGTTTTCTTCTACAGAGTACATAATGCATGTATCGATACTGACTAGCTATGGTGGCCTTTTAGTATCCGATGTTATACAGTATAACTAGTTATTAGGAATGATTGGTGTATGTACCGTAGGCTACAGGATACTTCTCAGTAATATCTCTTGGAACTTTGGGTATTGCCCTTGATTCTTCAAAACTGATGTTGCTCCAACTGCTAAGTACAAATCATATTACTGCAGCAGTAGTCAACATCAAGACACCCCCACTATAAAAGGAAAAAAAAAACATCCAGTCAAGCACTATATTCTATTATAAACTAGTCTGGAGTGGTGGTGAGTTTAAACAACGTGTCTTTTGAAAACCATCTTTCCTTTATTCGTCATACAGCTGCATCACTCCACTGCCTTTTTCAAACCACCCCACTCGTTCCTATCTTCTTTTTTTTTCAACGTCTCTCTTCCTGTGTGTGATTCTTGCTGCGTCTCTCTCATCTGCCCAAGATTAAAGGCTCATCTCCACTCCAAGAACCTGCCAGCCTGCAGCTTGTTGTTAGGCTTGGACGAGGGTCATAGTACTGATCTTGTCCAAGTGGCTGCCTTTGAAGCAGATTGGGACATCCTCCTCCTCGCTCAGTGCAGTGATGAACTAAGCAGGTTGTGACTCTCCCTGGCTCCTCTAACACCTGATCTATTAATGAAGCAGGATAATACACCCAGCACGGATTGTAAAATTTAGACATTTGGTCCCGGGATGCTTTTTAACCGAGGTGATGGAAGTGTTATGTCAGTCTGGAAGGTAAGGACATTATAAAATACCCATTTATGATGAATGAAAATAATTATAATAATAATAATAGGCAGCACGGTGGCACAACTGGTAGAGCTGCTGCCTCTCAGCGAGCAGGTCCCCGGTTCAAATCCCGGTCCGGGGGCCTTTCTGGGTGGAGTTTGCATGTTCTCTCCGTGCATGCGTGGGTTTTCTCCGGGTGCTCCGGTTTCCTCCCACAGTCCAAAAACATGCATGTTAGGCTGATTGGTAACTCTAAATTGACCCTGGGTGTGAGTGAGACAGGTCCCTCTTGTAAATGAGTCCCCATGGGTCAACGAGGCTAGCCTGTATAAATAAAGGCTGAATGAATGAAAATTACACACATACAAAGCAGAACAATTGTTTGAACAAATACTTTTTAAAAGTTGTCCGGTCCTGCTTATTGTGATGATTTTTTCTGCCCGACTGCTCTGAATTAGTGTAAAGTTGCGAACTATTTTATCTAGGACAGAATTAGAAATGGTTGTCCATGCTTTTATTTCTTCTCGGTTGGATTATTGTAACGGCCTTTTAGTAGGGATAAGTAAATCCACCATGGCTTCTCTTCAGTCTGTGCAGAACGCTGCAGCCAGACTTTTGACTGGAACCCGCAGAACGGATCATATTACTCCTGTTCTGTACTCTCTCCACTGGCTTCCGATATATTTTAGGGTTCATTTTAAAATTTTGGTTTTAACTTTTAAAGCACTCCATGGTGAGACTCCCAAATATGTTTTCAATCTTTTGAAGCCACTCTGTCAGTCTAGAACTCTGAGGTCTTCTAATCAGCTACTGCTGTCGGTCCCTAGAACCCATTTTAAAACCCGTGGTGATAGAGCATTTCAGGTGGTGGCACCGAGGCTCTGGAACGCTCTCCCTCTAACAATGCGCGGCTCCGAGTCGACTGATGCATTTAAGAGAAGTCTTAAGACTTATCTTTTTAAACAGGCTTATGGTTAATTGTACTTATTGGTTTTAGAGTTTATCATGTGTAACCTTGGTTTATAGCATGTTTTAAGAGTGTATAATTTTTGTATAATTTTAGTATGATTTTATTATGTGTATTTCTTTTGTAAAGCACTTTGTGATTTTATATCTGTGAAAGGTGCTATATAAATAAAGTTTACTTACTTACTTACTTACTTACTTAATGCGCTCGTTAACTCAAGAAATGTCCTTGTGTTCAACATCACCGGCATCAAAAAGTTTCCCAGAACACCTTGAAAACTTGAAACAGTGGTCAACCACACCAGTGCCACACTATCCTCCGATAATTAATTCCAGGAAGTGTGAAGTGTGTCGCGCTAAAAGGCGGGGTGCCATTTGATATTCATGAGGTGCCAGCCTGCTTCAGATGTCTCCTCTGGTCTTAGCGTGACAAAGCGCAGTTCTGTTCAATCCCGGACTTCCCGCTGAGCCTAACTGGAGACTCATCACTCATTTCCGGTGTGTGGTCGGAGAATGGGCCGGTTTGTCGGGGTGAGATTAGCTACTTGTGCATCAAGGTGAGGGATTACAATCTGGCAGGACTTTCTTTCCTTTCTCTTTTTTTTCTCTTTTTTTCTCCATGGACCTTTATTGTATCGTGATATTCACTTTTCTTTGGCCGTTCAACATCTTGACCCTGATACTTAAGAAATACCTGCTTCTTTCTTTGGCTTTTTTTTAAACTGCAAATGATTTCTAACCATAATGATAACTAAATACATGTATGTGATATACAGTATTTATTTATTTATGTATTTATTTATTTTTGAGGAGGGGGTGTTTATGATGTATCAAACAAAAGAAAATATTCATAAATGATTTGTCAAAATAAAAATAGTGCTGCCCAAATTTATTGTCATATCTGACTTAAAAGCAAATCTTAATGAAAAATCCCACAAAATAACATAAATTAACTGGTATATGTGTAGCACAGAGGTTAGAGAAGGTGGGCCTGTGATTGGAAAATTGCTTGTTCAACTCCTGGTACCAGCAACATCAAAATGTGGGTGGGATTGGTGAAATGCTGATACCGGTCTCCACCCTCATTTGCCCCACTCTGGGCCCTTGAGCAAGGGCCTTAACCCCCCCAACCCCACCCTCCATCTGATCCTCTGGTGCCCCAGATGGCAGCTCTCTGCTCCACACAGAGGGCTGTGGTAGCTCAGTGGTCTGTGGTTGTACCATGAAGGACGTCCAACGTGAAAAAAATGAGAGTTGGTTCGCTGTAGCGACCCCTGAAGATGAGAGCAGCCAATAGAAGAAGAAGAAAAAGATGGATAGATGAAGGATAGATTAATGGATGGATGAATGATGGATGTATAGATGGATGGATGGATAGATGGATGGATGGATGGATAGATAGATAGAGAGAGAGAGTGAGAGAGATAGAGTGAGAGAGAGAGAGAGAGAGAGATAGAGAGAGAGAGAGAGAGAGAGAGAGAGAGAGAGAGAGAGATGAGAGAGAGAGAGAGAGAGAGAGAGAATCCATCCATCCCAGGGGGAAATTTGAGGCATCCAGTACGTTATTTTTATACAGAACAAATGTGAAATAATAAAAAAGAAAAGAAGAAGAAGCAGAATACAACAATTTGAAAAAAAACAATATGCACATGCACAAGTGGTAGGAAGTACTACATCCATGATTAGCCTGTATACAAAGGATGTATGCATACATACAGATCATATACATATGATATTATCAGACACATATAAATATTTACATACATGTTACATACAGCCCCTCCCTGGGCTGCCACCTTACCGTGGTGGAGGGGTTTGAGTGTCCCAATGATCCTAGGAGCTATGCTGTCAGGGGCTTCATGCCCCTAGTAGGGTCACCCAAGGCAGACAGGTCCTAGGTGAGGGACCAGACAAAGTGCAGCCCAAAAACCCCTATGATGAGTACAATTAATGGACTAAGTTTTCCCTCGCCCGGACGCGGGTCACCGGGGCCCCACTCTGGAGCCAGGCCCGGAGGTGGGGCACGCTGGCGAGCGCCTGGTGGCCGGGCTTTTACCCATGGAGCCCGGCCGGGCACAGCCCGAAGAGGAGACGTGGGTCCCCCTTCCCATGGGCTCACCACCTGTGGGAGGGGCCAAAGGGGTCGGGTGCAATGTGAGATGGGTGGTGGCCGAGGGCGGGGACCCTGGCGGTCTGATCCTCGGCTACAGAAGCTGGCCATTGGGACATGGAATGTCACCTCTCTGGTGGGGAAGGAGCCTGAGCTAGTGTGTGAGGTTGAGAGTTTCCGACTAGAAATAGTCGGACTCACCTCAACGCATGGCTCTGGCTCTGGAACCAGTTTCCTTGAGAGGGGTTGGACACTCTTCCACTCTGGAGTTGCCCCTGGTGAGAGGCGCCGAGCAGGAGTGGGCATACTGGTTGCCCCCCATCTTGGTGCCTGTACGTTGGGGTTCACCCCGGTGAACGAGAGGGTAGCCTCCCTTCGCCTACGTGTGGGGGGACGGGCTCTGACTGTTGTTTGTGCCTATGCACCAAACGGCAGCTCAGACTACCCACCCTTTTTGGAGTCCTTGGAGGGGGTATTGGAGAGTGCGCCTCCTGGGGACTCCCTTGTTCTACTGGGGGACTTCAACGCTCACGTGGGCAATGACAGTGAGACCTGGAGGGGTGTGGTTGGGAGGAACGGCCCCCCTGATCTGAACCAGAGTGGTGTTCTGTTATTGGACTTCTGTGCTCGTCATGGATTGTCCATAACGAACACCATGTTTAAGCATAAGGGTGTCCATATGTGCTCTTGGCACCAGGACACCCTAGGTCGCAGTTCGATGATCGACTTTGTTGTCGTCTCATCTGATCTGCGGCCGCATGTCTTGGACACTCGGGTGAAGAGAGGGGCGGAGCTGTCAACTGACCACTACCTGGTGGTGAGTTGGCTCCGATGGTGGGGGAGGATGCCGGTCAGACCTGGCAGACCCAAACGTATTGTGAGGGTCTGCTGGGAACGTCTGGCAGAGTCTCCCGTAAGACGGAGCTTTAACTCCCACCTCCGGGAGAGCTTTGAACACGTTCCGAGGGAGGCGGGGGACATGGAGTCCGAGTGGGCCGTGTTCCGCGCCTCTATTGTCGAGGCAGCTTATCGGAGCTGTGGCCGCAAGGTTGTTGGTGCCTGTCGTGGTGGCAACCCTCGAACCCGGTGGTGGACACCGGCAGTGAGGGATGCTGTCAGGCTGAAGAAGGAGTCCTATTGGGCCTTTTTGGCTTGTGGGACCCCGGAAGCAGCTGATAGGTACCGGCAGTCCAAGCGGCATGCGGCTCGGGTGGTTGCTGAGGCAAAAACTCGGGCGTGGGAGGAGTTCGGAGAGGCCATGGAGAATGACTTCCGTACGGCTTCGAGGCGATTCTGGTCCACCATCCGGCGTCTCAGGGGGGGAAAGAGGTACGCGACCAACACCATTTATGGTGGGGGTGGCGTGCTGCTGACCTCAACTCGGGATGTTGTGAGTCGGTGGGCGGAATACTTCGAAGACCTCCTCAATCCTACTGGCACGTCTTCCACTGAGGAAGCGGAGCCTGGGGACTTTGGGTCGGGTTCTCCGATCTCTGGTGCTGAGGTCGCCGAGGTGGTTAAAAAGCTCCGCGGTGGCAAGGCTCCGGGGGTGGATGAGATTCGCCCGGAGTTCCTTAGGGCTCTGGATGTTGTAGGGTTGTGTTGGCTTACGCGACTCTGCAATATCGCGTGGACATCGGGGGCAGTTCCCTTGGATTGGCAGACTGGGGTGGTGGTTCCCCTATTCAAAAAGGGGGACCGTAGGGTGTGTTCCAACTATAGGGGGATCACACTCTTAAGCCTCCCTGGTAAGGTCTATTCAGGGGTTCTGGAGAGGAGGGTCCGTCGGATAGTCGAACCTCGGATTCAGGAGGAGCAGTGTGGTTTTCGTCCTGGTCGTGGAACACTGGACCAGCTCTACACCCTCAACAGGGTCCTGGAGGGTGCGTGGGAGTTTGCCCAACCAGTTTACATGTGCTTTGTGGACTTGGAGAAGGCATTCGACCGCGTCCCTCGGGGGGTTCTGTGGGGGGTACTCCGGGAGTATGGGGTACCAGGCCCTTTGATAAGGGCTGTTAGGTCCCTGTACGACCGGTGTCAGAGCTTGGTCCGCATTGCCGGCAGTAAGTCAGGCTCGTTTCCGGTGAGAGTTGGACTCCGCCAAGGTTGCCCTTTGTCACCGATTCTGTTCATAACTTTTATGGACAGAATTTCTAGGCGCAGCCAAGGTGTTGAGAGGATCCGTTTTGGTGACCTTAGAATCGCTTCTCTGTTTTTTGCAGATGATGTGGTCCTACTGGCTTCATCAGTTCGTGATTTACAACTTTCACTGGAGCGGTTTGCAGCCGAGTGTGATGCGGCCGGGATGAGGATCAGTTCCTCCAAATCCGAGGCCATGGTCTTGAGCCGGAAAAGGGTAGCATGCCCTCTCCGGGTCGGGGAGGAGGTCCTGCCCCAAGTGGAGGAGTTTAAGTATCTCGGGATCTTGTTCACGAATGAGGGAAAACTGGAGCGTGAGATCGATAGGCGGATAGGTGCAGCGTCCGCAGTGAAGCGGGCGCTGTACCGGTCTGTCGTGGTGAAGAGAGAGCTGAGTCAAAAGGCAAAGCTCTCAATTTACCGATCGATCTACGTTCCCACCCTCATCTATGGTCATGAGCTTTGGGTTATGACCGAAAGAACAAGATCTCGGATACAAGCGGCTGAAATGAGTTTTCTCCGCAGGGTGGCTGGACTCTCCCTTAGAGATAGGGTGAGAAGCTCAGTCATCCGGGAGGGACTCGGAGTAGAGCCGCTGCTTCTCCACATCGAGAGGAGCCAGTTGAGGTGGCTCGGGCATCTGGTTAGGATGCCTCCTGGACGCCTCCCTGGTGAGGTGTTCCGGGCATGTCCCACCGGGAGGAGACCCAGAGGAAGACCCAGGACGCGCTGGAGGGACTATGTTTCTCGGCTGGCCTGGGAACGCCTTGGGATTCCCCCGGAGGAGCTGCTCCAAGTGGCTGGGGAGAGGGAAGTCTGGGCCTCCCTACTTAGGCTGCTACCCCCGCGACCCGACCCCGGATAAGCGGAAGAAGATGGATGGATGGATGGATGATTTATTCTAATGTAATCAAAAGAATAACATTTTGTCATTCTCATGATGTGCTATTATGCTGTGTTATTCTTTAATGTGAATGATAATTAATATGCTGGTGTATTCTGCCTGTCTATTCAAAAGAACTATGGCAAAGTTGAATAATGTGTCAAAATGACTTGCTCAGAAGTTGTTTTTGTGGAGTTCAGAAATCTCGAACTAAGCGTTGAGATGTCTCTTCACTTTCAGACACTTTCCCAAACATTCCTCTTTGTTATCTAAACAGACTTTCTGTTAACCTTGACTTTCTCAGTCACTCTTTCTGTCCCTCTCCCGGCCCACGGTCCAATGAGGAAACTGTGTTCTAATCTCAACATTTTTAGTAAAAGTGTTTTTGTTTCCCGGAACGCTTCAGAGTGAAAGACAGCGAGACCTGAAAGCTCTCTGCCTTGTCAGCTGATTAAGTTTGGTCAAGAGCAAAAGACTAACTTATCAGTGGAACTGATGGACGTCTCCATCCAGTTCACCGAGCAAAAGCTCTCTAGAACTTTCTTGAGGAATGCTTTATTTTGAAACTAACCCAGAAGCTGCCACTGTCTTTGACGGAGAAAGCAGGCCTCACGACACGTCAAATCCATAAACACGCCGAGGTATGACCGGACTTCATGGGCCCAGAACCTGTGAAGCTAAACTGCTTCTCAACTCTACCAAACGAGACGGACGTCTAAACAGGTACAGAGTTGCTGTTGTTTAATGGAACGTGCACGGGAGTCGAGCTGGTTTTCGTATGGAGAAGTGTCATTTCTGGTTAAACTCAAAATAGATTTTCCTCTCTCCATCTTTAATCTATTCCTCTTAAACCTCTCTTATCTCACATTCTAAGCTGGAAACTACATTTTAAGATAAAGAACCTTCAGACTAAGTTTATTGACATCCTCTATTTATGTCTGTTGTTGCAATTTAAATGTGATGACATGTTAAATTGCAAGAAACGTGAAATCTGTCAATCAAGTGTAATGGTGTTAATTTTAGTTGATTTATTTTAAATAAATGACAGTGTCCTTGACATACCAAACTAAGTTAACATTTCCATTGTCAATCTATGGCTTTATGGTTTATTTGTCCATCATAACGATCTCAGAAATATTGGGTAAACTGAAAAAGAAAGAATCCGTGAAATACTTTTCAATCTGAATAAGTAATTAAGATATATAAAGTGAGTCAGTTTAATATTGACCTCCCTCATATATCCTATATCTGGTGGCCCGTACGTGCTTATATATCCTATATCTGGTGGCCGTACATGCTCATATATCCCATATCTGGTGGCCGTACGTGCTCATATATCCTATACTGTATCTGGTGGCCGTACGTGCTTATATATCCTATATGCTTTATAAATAAAATGGTATGGTATGGTATGGTATTTAGGATTCAGTGGGGCCACAAAGCTAAGGGCTCCGCCAATACTCATAGAATCTGGGCTTACAGTACGTAACCAACGTTCTACTTCGTATTGGCTCCACCCTTAGCTCCGCCTATTGGATGAAGGGTGGAGCAGGATCAGTGTTGGGTGTAACGCGTTACTTAGTAACGCGTTACAGTAATGACATTACATTTTTCAGTAACGTAGTAGTGTAACGCACTACTTTGAAAATGCCTGTAATATATTACAGTTACTAACAAAACCTTACATTCGTTACTTGCGTTACAATCAGGACCTTTCGGAGAATAGTTTTATTTATTTATTTTATTTACCTTTCGGAGAATAGTTGTGGTACGACGAGGACGACGGAGCGGACCATAGACATTATATATAGATATCTATGGAGCAGACTGTCACGTGGGGAAAACAAAGACGTACGCGATGACGTCGGAACGTCATACGTCAACGTACATAGACATATAAAGGTACATAGACATACGGCCTCTGTCACTAGCCTCGCGAGAACTGCCACCTGCAGTAAGCCTCGGTGGCAGTTCTCGCGATGTTGGGGCTGGCGCGGTCGAGAACAAACCCGGAAAAACACAGAGATGGATGTAACGAGAGAGGACGCGTCCCTGCCAAAAAAGTTAAGACTTCGTGTAAATATGTTGAAAAATGGGACAGCGAATTTACTTTCCTAAAGTTTATTACGCGTTTTTTAAGATTTGTAACCGCGACTTTAGTGTCTCTCTCTCATGGGGGAAGGAACGATGTCCGTCAGCATGAAAAATCCGTCAAGCACAAAGGTAAGCCTGTCAGATTGTGATCACATAACTGGTTTGAAAGAGGCTGATAGGTAGTTATTTTAGATTTCTTGTAAACCTGTCTGTTCTGTTTTATTTTTTTAAAACAGAAGTTTTACATTTTGATATTGTCATACCTTTTGAATGGCACATTTACATATGCATTGTGCTTGTTATGTAGCACTGCTGTTTTACTTTTTCATCAAAAATGAGTGTCAAAAAGATCTCTAATATCATTATTGAAAGATAAAAATTAATACAGGTTAAATCTCAGGTATTAGAGTAATCCAAAAGTAATGTAACTAAGTTACTTTCAGAACTGAGTAACTAAGTAGTGTAATATGTTACTTTTTTAAAAAGTAACTAGTAATGTGTAACTAATTACTTATTTTGGGTAACTACCCCAACACTGAGCAGGATATAGTCCATGCTACACTGGGTCCAAATCACATATGCAATCCTTGCTCACCCAATCACAACAAGGCACCTCCTTCCCTATGCGTAAACGTACGTCATACGTGCTGGAGCACAGAGGAAGGGCATTGGTGGGCTGGAGGATGGGCCTACAGGCCTCTGATGCAGCCTCCAGGCATGCCCTGCTGCTGAAGCAGCGTGCATAACATTGATATTTGTTCCTCTGGACATTCAAAAACAAAACAAAGCAAAAAATTTATTTATTTATTTATTTATTGCATTTTTATTGCATTTTTTTTGCATTTTTTATTTTTTTATTTTATTTTATTTTTTTGCTTTGTTTTGTTTTGTTTTTTGAATGTCCAGAGGACCAGACTTATAGCTTTTTTAGATTTTTCTACCTGGATTATTGAGCATGCATCAGGGTATTGATATTTGTGTTTTGTTTTTGCAATAATGTCAGAGAGTGGAACATACTCTGGCTGACGCCCCTCCACAGGGGAACTGAACAGTTACTGGAACTATGTACAGAACGGTTTGAACTTTATTAAACAACAATCATAAACCACAGTAACCAAGCACAGCTACTGATGGTGAACACTCACACATCCTGTCTACCAGCAGGCAGGTGTGGGTTAAAAACCACTTCAGGAGGGGCTCTCCAACTACTCATCTAGGACTCCCAGCACTGAATGAGTCATAGAAAAAGTAGCTACATCTCACAGATAAAAATGGATAAAAGAACAGGGCGAGCTCCAGGCCGCCGCTGAACAGATATTACTAACCATCATCCCAGCATGCAGGGCTGTGGAAGATGCGATTGCCCATGTGGAGTCTGCACGCAGGGTTGTAGGAGGTTTTTCTACAGCAGCTTTGTAGGCCTCAGAAATGGCCTCACACAGCAGTGTTAATTTTGTTGACTAATTATTTTCGTCGACTAAATGTTTTCATTGATTTGTCAACTAAAATTAGACTAAAACAAAAAAATTCTGATGACTAAGTAATGACTAAAACTAAATGATGTTTTAGTCACATGACTAAGACTAAAACTAAATTAAAAATAGCTGTCAAAATTAACACTGGTAAAAATACAACTAATCTCAAACGACATCTGCAGACGAGTCACCCGGATCTCCATGCAAAGGTAAGCATTTAGGCAAACATTACTTCATTAAATAATGTCGTGTTTTTACTGCGAAAATAACTAGTTTTCTGTTAATGTTAGAGACAAAAAGATAGCAGTTATTCATTCATTCAACCTTTATTTAGTCAGGTAAATCTTATTGAGCTTCGAGGGCTCATTTACGAAAGCGACCTGCTACAAACTAAAGAATGATGAACATCAATGATACAAATACATTAAACAATAAACAAAAGAAAAGAAAAAGTAGCAAAAAGTAGCAAAAACATTATAAGGTAGATGTACAAAAAAAAATCAAAGACAGGAACATATCTGCATTGGTTTTTGCCAGGATTCCAGTTAAAAACAAGAAAAATAACCTAAACCAAGGGATTCAAGTACTGCTTGTAGTTTTACTGTTAAAAGCAAGGTTAGACAAATAAAGATGTTTGAAAAAAGTTTTATTTGTTGTTGTATGTATTGCATATTAAGATTAATATTATGGTTAAAACATTGTTTTGTTTTAGTAACTACAGAGAATTGATGAAATTGATGAAAAGTTTTTACTATGTATAACTTAGTCGACTTAATTGACTGTAGATTTAGTCGACTAAATGTTTTCATTGATTTGTCAACTAAAATTAGACTAAAACAAAAAAAAATTCTGATTACTAAGTAATGACTAAAACTAAATGATGTTTTAGTCACATGACTAAGACTAAAACTAAATTAAAAATAGCTGTCAAAATTAACACTGGTTGTGGGGTTATGTTTGCTTACATGACTCTGCAATATTGCATGGACATTGGGGGCAGTTCCCCTGGATTGGCAGACTGGGGTAGTGGTCCCCCTATTCAAAAAGGTAGACCGTAGAGTGTGTTCTAACTACAGGGGATCACACTCTTAAGCCTCCCTGGTAAGGTCTATTCAGGGGTTCTGGAGAGGAGGGTCCATCAGATAGTCAAACCTCAGATTCAGGAGGAGCAATGTGGTTTTCGTCCTGGTCGTGGAACACTGGACCAGCTCTACACCCTCAGCAGGTCCTGGAGTGTGCATGGGAGTTTGCCCAACCAGTCTATATGTGCTTTGTGGATTTGGAGAAGACGTTTGACCGCGTCCCTCAGGGAACCCTGTGGGAGGGGTACTCTGAGAGTATGGGGTACCAGGCTCTTTGATATGGGCTGTTAGGTCCTTGTACAAACTGTGTCAGAGCTTGGTCCGCATTGCCGGCAGTAAGTCAGGCTCGTTTCCGGTGAGAGTTGGACTCCGCCAAGGTTGCCCTTTGTCACCGATTCTGTTCATAACTTTTATGGACAGAATTTCTAGGCGCAGCCAAGGTGTTGAGAGGATCCGTTTTGGTGGCCTTAGAATCACTTCTCTGTTTTTTGCAGATGATGTGGTCCTATTGGCTTCATCAGGTCGTGATCTACAGCTTTCGCTGGAGCGGTTTGCAGCCGAGTGTGACGCGGCCGGGATGAGGATCAGTTCCTACATATCCGAGGCCATGGTCTTTTTTTTTCTTCTCTCTCTCCCTTTGTCCTGTTTGGCATTGGTGGCACTCAGAATTATTGTCTGAGTGTCGAGGTGATACCCAACAGATTTACTTTCACAAGCAGAGCATTATGGCTGGCCTCAATGTTCTACTTGATGTATAAATACAACTTTATTAGAATTTGCTTTGGGTTTGTTTAAGATGTAATGGACACTGGGATGAAAAACAACAAAAAAGAAAGCAAAGCTAAAAAAGTGAGAGAAGGGGTAAAAGAGAAAGAAGGCGATAGGAGTAGAGAGAGAGTGCGAGAGAGAACACAAATCAACATCACTGAAGTCTGCCTCTAGACCTGCTGAGAAAAAAACCAAAAAAAAAAAAAAACACAAAAAACGAGAAACCACAACAACACATACAGTATAATGATACATATGGACCATGGACCATGGACCATACATATGATACATGGACCTCGTGTACATAATCTCGTTTTCATCTCATGTACCACATGCGGTGCAAATGACAATAAAGACTCTCTGACTCTGACTCTGATATAACATCATTAGAAAGTATTTTATACGGTACATTACATTTTTGATCTGCATGCAGAAATCAAAAATATGTTAGGAATTTTTTTGTCTCCAAACCCTATGTGTCATTTTTCACCACTTTTATTGTCTGTCCAACAGATCTCACTTGTAAATGAGTCTTCGAGGCTCAATGTGATTTATCTGTTTAAATAAAGGTTGAATGAATTTAGTGGCCACCACAACCCAACTGAGTGTGTATCTGATAAACACTAGCCTGGTTAAAACCAGACCCTTGTCCTTCACTTCGCTTCAGACAAGGGTCTGGATTCTCCATTGAATAGGGGAACCACCACCCCAGTCTGCCAATCCAAGGGAACTGCCCCCGATGTCCACGCAATATTGCAGAGTTGCGTAAGCCAACACAACCCCACAACATCCAGAGCCCTAAAAAACTCAGGGCGAATCTCATCCACCCCCGGAGCCCTGCCACCACGGAGCTTTTTAACCACCTCGGTGACCTCAGCACCAGAGATTGGAGAGCCCGACCCAAAGTCCCAGGCTCCGCTTCCTCAGTGGAAGACGTACCAGT